>PQWD01008564.1:0-150261 GCA_019425675.1 Leucinodes orbonalis
TCGACGTTTAGATGAGATGTCATTTTTTTACTATTTTATACCAAATTCCTGCCTTTAAATCGTCACTAAAACTATTTATTTGTTGTTGCAATACTCCAAGATGGATTGTCCTTGTATTCTGTAATGAATTTTTATTCTAAATAAATGTTTGCTTGATATGATTAAGTCTGTGTAAATTTTATAACAAGTGGCAATTTCTTAATTAATAACGAAATAAAATAAGAGCCATTTGAAATTTAGAAAGAAGTCCTGTTCGTCCATGCGCTAAACAACCTGGATATAAAATTAATGTAAATAAAATATTTTAATAATAATCATCGGATTCCGTTTATGAACCAAATAATTCGGAATAAAAATAAAATAAAAGTAACTGCTGTCATCTTAGATAAACAATAAACTAACTTGATGCACAATCACGAAGAAATGTCAACCAAAAAATTTAGCAAGCGACGTGAATATAAATGAAAATTCTACCGAATCGCGACGCGATAGGCAGAATTTAACCGCGGACATTTTTTAAATGAGATCGTGCATCTTGTTAGTATATTGCTTATCTAAGGCTATCGTAAAAAGTTTTCATATGAAATTTGATATACAACTGGACATAGTTTCGCAAACGAGAACCAACCCACAACTTGGTCAAAAATGAGTTACACACAGTTGACATCCCTGTTATGTATATTCACGTCCTCAAAGAATTCATGGCCCTACACACACTCTTTGTAATAAATATAATGCCTTGGGTACCAATCCCCAATAACTAAATTATTTAAAAGCAAACAAGAACCATACAGCACAGTTCCAAATAATCTGCAGTTTCGATATGTAAAATGGAACCATGATGAATGGTTCTTATTAATCTTCAGTAATTCTTTTACGCAAACAAGAAACAACCCGCTTAGTTCCTGTTATCTCAAAGGTTTTTTACATTTGGTCAGAACACAGTATGTTATTGATATACAATTAAGTGCCTTAATTATAATGATTGATTCTGATTTGACAAGCAACACGATACAACTACATAACAATCATGTACGCAAACAAAAGGAACGGCATTGGGAACTAAAATCAGGTTACAAATATTATTTTGATCAAAACGCGTAGTTTACTCAAATAACAACTCAACAAATAAAGCAAAAAAATAAAATAAAGGTTTGAAGCAAATATTATTTAACAATGATGTTTTAGCGTAATTATATTTTATGTGTCTTCGTTTCACTTCAGAAGTCAATACTTTGCACAATGTTAAATGCATGCTAAGCCTTTGTTTTGTACTTAATGCAGACTTTTGAAAATCTCTTTATGTAAACGCACTTTCGTTATTCAAATGTTTTGTGTGAACTTAGATCAACAATAAACTAATTTTGTTTCTCTAAGGGTGCAAAGTTATTATAAGAACCTAGACACTAGAAGTAGCACTGTTTGAACTGACAATTCACAGAAGAAATTTAATCAATGTCGAACCTTTGAGAGGATTCCTTAAGATCGTAGATTTATTGTAACTATGTTCTATTTATAATAATATTATGGTTATTTTATTATCTTTGAAATAATTTTGTCTTTGTTTCAGAATATAAAACGTGCGACATACTAATGTGAGCGTAAGTGACAGTGAATAAACGAAGTGCAGTGAGTTATGATATCAAAGTGCAGTAAGAATTTCTCTTCAATGAGGCGGCCACGTTTGAGGACAACGTGCAAATCAAACGCTGTGCAGTGAAAATCGTACAATGTTCGCAACAAATATTTGGATTTTCCTGCTAGGATTGATAGCTATCGGTAAGTTCATTTCTCCAATATATATTGTTAGTGTGTATAAACAGTTTCCACAAGAAATGCTTATTCTTTCAACCTTTACAAGAGAATCCCTCAACTGCATGCTTACAATCAGTATACTCTTAAATCGGAAATCAACATTATAACTGTACTAAATAATCAACAAAAGTGTTCATAAAGGTGGCGCCACTGCACCACTTCCGGTTGAATAAATTTTATATTGAGACTATAACATTTCGATACAATTGTTACAAAACATTTTAATATAAGCACGAGATATTTTACATCTTATTTTCATATAATACAGTAATTTCATAAAAATAAACGAGAACTTGATACTTACCGGAAGCTCAAAAACAAACCATTAACTTTATATATAAATCAAAGATGGCGACACTGTGAAATGTCATTATTAGAACATATTTACGTAAATACATTATACTATTTATACGGTCAAATATTTATGACAAACAATATTTGCAAAGAATATAATTATTCTTGATTTACTAGAATATACGTATGTACGGAAAGGCTATATAAAGCTATAAATTATAATATACCACAATTCTTCGACTCTATTAGTACCCAAAGTATTCCGGAGACTACATTAATGTCCACAATCTCAGTGGTGATGCAATGAAATAACTAGATGAAAAAAGAGATAGATAGATAAAATTCTTTATTGCACACACACATATACAGGTTTTTTTAGTATAAACAAAAACATAATGCAATTTAGGCGGTCTTATCGCTAAAAGCGATTTCTTCCAGACAACCTCACAGTAATATACTAATATTTTAAAGCAAATAAATTTAATTTTAAATAAGTAAATAATAAGAACAGGATTCGTAACAAGCAAATGGAGAGATACATTAGAAGAATAAAATTTAAAGCGACTTTTGAAAACAGATACAGAAGGAGACTGACGGATGGACATTGGCAGAGAGTTCCAAAGTCGAATGAATTGTACAGTAAAAGACTGGGTGAATGAATGGGATGAATGAGAAGGGAAAGCAAGGTTAAGTTTAAATGATGAACGCAGACCACTATAGTTAGAAGATTGTATGAAACTAAAACGCTGTTTAAGATAATCTGGTGCCACACTACTAAAAAGGATAGTATAAAGAAGCGTAAGAATATGAAGATCACAGCGTTGGCGTATAGGAAGCCACTTAAGCTTTACACGAAATAAGGAAACATGATCGTATTTACGAAGGCCATAAATTATCCGAATACAAAAATTCTGTAGTCTCTCTAATTTGTTAAGAAGAACCTCACTAAGATCCAAATAACTACAATCAGGTAAAGGTGGCTGGAAGCGGATGGAAATCAAGTGCTAGGAATCGGAATCGGAATCGCATGGAAGTAATTAGGAGAGGCCTTCGTGCAGCTAGTATACTTTCGGTTTTACTCGTAGTGATGAGATCGTTC
This sequence comes from Leucinodes orbonalis, assembly GCA_019425675.1. Lineage (NCBI taxonomy): Eukaryota > Metazoa > Arthropoda > Insecta > Lepidoptera > Crambidae > Leucinodes > Leucinodes orbonalis. Next base: position 3,209 of record PQWD01008564.1, read on the forward strand.
ATAAGAACTCAGTTTCTCCAAACTTAAATCTTTGAATGTGTAATATGCTTGCGTGATAAGGTAAAAAATTCGGTTTTCACTTCTGTCTAGTATGGTAGCCGTTCACACCCGCCAATACGCATTGGGTCCGCGCGTGGGTGTGCGGGGTGACGACTAATTAGACCACAATAGTCGCCGCTTACTCAAAAAGTTTTCATTTATGCAATACTGATTGATTTTACTTTGAATACTCATTTAATTTAGTACAATTACAACAATGCTATTTATATACAAACCCATATAAGTAGTTAAACATTAGGATCTTTTTGCTATCACGTCATTAAAGTTTACACGATTCGCAAGTACATTATGCCGTCACAAAAGTGGAAGCGACTTTTCAACAAACTTGTAATGCTTGGGTTCCACAATTCTAATAATAACAATAAAAATATTACATATAACGTACAAAACGTGTAACTGCGAAGTTTTCGTGTAGGTATTCCATTGCCAATACACAGTAAGTCCGGTCAAATCAGATAAATAAAATGAGCCTACACAATTATCTGTAAATCGGGGAAATTGATTTAAATACAACTTTAACCAACATTGCATTTTGTTTGGTTTTCTAACAAAAATGTTAGATCATTGTTTTATTTGTGCAAAACTTTTAAGTGAAAGTTAAGTTGTTACTGTTGAACGTGATAGACATTAGTTAATAATTGCAAGTATGGAAAGTGCAGATGAGTTTTTAGAATATCTTAAATACCAGAAATCTGTGTATAAATATAAATTGCCACCAGCCCCTTTTCACCATCGGGATACAAGACGGAGGCGAGCGTTCCATCCTTACGTGGTAGACATTCCACACATCCGCACAGCCCGCTACGGTGCTTCGTTCTTATTGTGCACCGCAAAGGAATGGAACTCTTTGCCTCCGTATGTGTTCCCCGATCATTACACCCTGGCCGTCTTCAAGGCAAGAGTGAATAGTGGCTGTTTCTAGGCAGGCACGATCCATCCTCGGCCGCATCATGTCCTACCGTCAGGTGAGATGGCGATCAAATGTCTGCCTGTAGAGGATAAAAAAAAAATTGTCGTAAAAATTATATGCGAAAGTATTTATTGCTGCAGCTCATAAAGGACAACGCGAAGAACATGAAGCTAGTACATCCACAGTAAGTCGTCCTCGCACTAGTCAACGATACTGTCATAGGTTTAGAATACGCGCGCTATGCTAGCTCTATAGTTGCAATGCGTCAGTCTTTTTTGTAAATAATCTGTAAAGAATTGAATGAACTTTATGAGAATAAAACCCTCAGTAACTCGCTAAGTACACTACCTCATTGGAAGCTTGCATATTATGACGATAAGAACATCTTTTATAATCGATATAATTCATGTTCTGAGATACATATCTGAGATAAATATCTCAGAACATGATTTATATAGATCATTTATTTAGGTATTTTCATGATAAAACCTACAGTTTTGCTGAAAATCACAAAAAAAAAAAATTTTGCTGACCTTAACCTTATTTTTCTTCAAACAGGCAAAAATTGAGAAGTTACAAAATTTTAGTAATATTTATAGTTTAAAAGATTTCCCTGATTATTGCATTAATTTAGCCTCAAATATCTCAATCTGACGAACTAGTAGTAATGACGTCAAATCATGGAATAGAACAATCTGATAGTTCAATATGAACAAGCCCCGAAATATGCCTCGTCGCATAGTAACTTTCTAACTTGGTGAGATATTCTACTAAGTTTTGATATCATAAGTTGAAGTTTCCTTATCCAACTCTTTATCATCCTACCACTTTTATAAACACACACATAATTTCCAATATGAGAAGGTCCACGGCATGAATGAGCCGAAGTCATTCCGCAGCTTCACAGATAAAAATAGTTTATTTTGCGCTGTTGATACATATATAGTATCTTAGAGTAGAACCAAGTCATCCCGCCAGGCCAGTGCGACGGTCTATAGTTCCCAGTGTAGCATTGAACCTAAACTAATTCACTTATCGATGTTCAGTAGGCTTAAACTATTTGATCCTTTATAACAACATTAGGAATAGTTTGTTCATAGTGTACAAAGACTCATGTTTTGTCTTTATTTTGCATGCAACACTAAATTAATAATTTAGTGCCGCACTTCCAAACGATGACGTACGAATGCTGGTAACCGTTCGCCCCTTTATCGATTTGTACATTCATGTGTGCACATTGTATTGTAGAATGTCAACTATGTTTAAATGGATTATGTGGCTTATTTTGATTTCCAGAAGGCTTTTTAATGCAGTTGATAACGACATTTTACTTATGAAGTTGGCACGAGCGTGATTTACTCCGAAAACACTCTCCTTCTTTGCCAGCTACTTAAGAAATAGGCAACAGTACGAGTATGTGGAGTGTTTGGGATGTAAGTCGGAACCTTACTATACTAGATCGAGGGTGAGTCAGGGAAGCAATTTAGGGCCGTTTAAGTTTAATTTGATGATAAACGACTTAGCTTTAGCCATTTAGCCACTTTAGCCACCGTAGTCTCTGAATCAAATTGCTTACTTTTTGCGGATGACCTGAAATTGGTCAAGGAAACAAGTGAACACTTGAACTGTGAAAGACTACAGGCGGATATTAATAAAATAGTGCAGTGGAGTCATGAAAACAGATTGCAATTTTTAGTTTCAAAGTGCTGATAATCAATTTTACGTTGTCACCGCAGCCTAGGTATTGTTTCCAGTACTGTGTAGATGGTGCACCTATGTAGAGACTATTAAGTGACTGACCTTTCTTTTCGGGAACACATAATAAAAGTCTGTAAGAGGGCTTACAGGAATTTGGGATTCATTCTTCGTCAAGCGCGACAATTCACTAACTTTGCGTTAGTGCGAGCATTGTGAGGCATTGGTCAGGAGCCACCTAGAATGCAATGCTATCGTTTGGGCACCCTATGAAGTTAAATACTCTCTTATGTTAGAGCAAGTTCAAAACAAGTTTGCAAGATATTTGTACTACAAAGTATACGGGGCTTATCCCTTTACCCATTAATGTACTCAACGTTGTTTGTATTGGGAATGGTAGGTTACAACAAACTGGAGGTTAGACGGAATATGAGTCTAGTCAAGTATTTGTTCCACGTGCTTCGAGGTAGGGTGCTTAAACACGTCATGCTGGGGATGATGGGTCTATGTGTGCCCGATCGGTACGTATGGCGCCGGCGCCAGCCTACCCTATCTTCTATTGCGCGATCGCGAACTAACGTCCTGAAGCAAGCACCTCTTACCAGAGCTCTACGAGTCTTGAACGAGATATCAAATCCGAAAGTACATATTCCTCTGCTCCTTGGATGAGTTTAATAAGGCAAATTCACGGAATTTCTGTATTTATTATATACTCTTCAATAATTTCTCTAAATGTAGCAAATGTACGCACTTTTTACAAAAAAATATGTTATGATATCACAGGAAAACCTGACGTGTAATTTCTTTCCATTCATATATTTGTTCGATAGCCCTTCAAAATTTGTTATTGGTTTTTACGTGACAAAAAAAGTTCCAATTTTGTTGTTAATATAATGTAGCAATATCAAAGGTTCTTTTGTGGAGTATGTATATAACAATGTATGTAGGTACAATGATTATTTGAATCCTATACTGAAAATAATTTATGTAAAGCTTTTACAATTCATGATGTATGTGATAGTTAAGGTTTTAACCTGTCACAGAAGCTACTAGCGACATTCTCTTTGACACAAGCGTAGTATACATAATGCGTAATGCTACTACGTCTAAATGAAGCATAGAAACACCTGATGATGACTGACTAATCTCAACGGTAACAGACAATGCTCAGCTTTACATCTACACTTATTAAAGCCACTTGACCATTACAAACTGAGTCTATGTCAACGCCCTTAAGACCAATATTTCGCAAGTTCTTGCTTACTATTAAAATCATAGATTTAGAATTCGCGCGCTAATATATCCTAAACCTTTGATTTAAAGTGATGATTTCTTACATAAAAGTATACTTAATCTAGCTTTCATATGAGAAAGCAGTATTATTTAAGACCTTGCAAACATTCTCAATGAATATCAAACGAACATATTTTTATATAATGCCCTATCCAATAACTTCGGGGAAATAATTAATTTGCCGTCCCTCATAACTTTGGGCAAGACAATTGTTATTTTGTATTTAAAATTACCGATTCAATTAATATTTATATACAAAAGCATTTATGCCTGTTTCAATTATAATATACTAGATATTGACGATAAAAGCGAATGGGAAGACTTAATATTAAGTAGGTAAGTAACCATTAGCACTACTTAATTATTATTGAAGTGATCCACAGTAGATAAACCGAGTACCTATTACGATAAAACATGATCATTCTGAAATTTATAGTTAATAATTAATTAACAAATAGCCATCGAAATTCACACAGGGCCATCTAGCCCGATTTGAACAAAGAGACATTTGTACAACTTTATCAATCCAACAGACATGTCCATGCACAAAAATGTTTTAAATACTACTCGGAGATTGACTCCGGAAGCCTTGGATTAATATCCAATGTCTCAACTGTTACACCACATGGGTCGTATTAACCTGTTTAAACAATTAGGTCAACTTTCCAAATCGATTTATATAAATCCAATAATGCAACTCCAATTTCAAATTGAAATGCTAAATTGATGAAAATATACATAATACCAATTGATAGACAATTGGGTTTCAGATACACACAACATTCGTAAATTAATACGTTCATTTTAACCAATGTACACTGAAAATCTTAATGCGTTTCACAGACTTACAAGTTACATATAAAGTATTGTAGTTAGCAAACTCCCTTTAGTAGCTATAAAGTCAACATTAGATTCGATTAGAAGTTCTTAGAAAGTACTAGGAAACAAGAACTAACAAGCAAGTCTAGCATCGTATGGACCGCGTGTCTGGGGCATTGCTGTATTTAAAGATCCCTATGTTTGTCCCGTTTTGACCCGCACTAAAAGATCGGCACTACCGCGAGATAGCAATGGGAGCGGTTTTATGCTGTGTATGTGTGCGGTTGACCTTAACTCGAGTTTTTCTTCACATAATATTTACATTAATAGCGGCGACCGGTGCATAGCTATTTTTGCTGTTTATGAAACCATTGAATGCTATTTGTTCTTACAAATAATTATAAAATAAGTTTTTTTTTAATGTTATAAGTGTACAGGACGTTCTAGACGCTCACCTGACCGGATGGTAAGTGATACACCAGACCATGACAAAGCGGCATTAAAGGAGACCAACAACTGACAGACAAAGTAGATTAAAGGCGGCGTACTAAATTATAATCCAAGTAAAAAATATGTCATTTAAGTGTTTACTAATTTTGATAACTTAAGATAGCACGAACCAAATACAAAATCTCTTTATTGAGATAATTAATAAAAAAAAGTTAAAGCCACACTAGAAGTTCAATAAATACACAAGTGGAAATTGACATCATTAGTCGTTTCAAATATATGATATTATTTTTGACAAAATAACTCCGTAACCAACTAACCTTATTTATCTGGATACCTGTCACGTCAATTATTACTTTAGCAATATAACTGCCACTGTTTTACTCAGTCCTCTTCCCTCGATCTATTTTTAACATCTAGTGCGGGATTGCGTTGTTGCCAGGGCTCTGTTCGCTGTTTGAGGACTCAAAGGCCTTCCAGAATCGAGGTAAAACCTAAATAGCTATTTACACTATCACGGAACCCATTCTAACACTGCAGTTACCTCAGCGAGTGAACACGTCTCATTCACCCGGTTATTTTAATTATATAGCCACAAAAACCTTGGCAAGACATAGTCGTCACACCACATTATTTATTGTTACCTTTCCCGATCTGCATCCTCAAACCCCGATTCCTGGGCCTCGTGTCCTGATTTAAAACTAAACGGTCCTGGCAACACTAATTATGATGAACAAAGGCATTGCCAATACAATTATAAAATCAGTTATTATTCAACAAACATCATGCAGAATATTCAATTACATGAATCCATACAAATTTAATAAATGTAAAAGTGTCCATTTGTCAGTCTCACGGCACAACGGAGCTACGAATTGACGTGATTTATTAAATGCGATCTGAAAAGATGAAGAGTGATATAGGCTACTTTTTTCCTCAGTCTAGCTCCCCATTTCCCTAAAATGGGGGTGGTATTTTGTATGGCGCATTTTGCAATTATCAAAATAGAAAACTACGAGCAACAAAAACATATAAACATGTTGTACTCATATTTATTGTCTTCTGTAGGCACGTAAAATATGCAATATCTTTCAAATTTTAAAATGCAACCGTTATTTTTATTTTACCGTGTTGGCGTTACTGTTGACTTCATCTGTCACTTGTTCGTTATTTTGATAAACCGTGTTGATTAGACAAGATTTTGGTTACACGTTACACAAGATTTTGGTCGTGTTTGGTGAGTCTATCCTGTATTGCGTATATGATGGTAAGTATACCTTTTATAAATTTATGAATCCTGATCTTCTACTCATATTAAGGATCTGGCTACAAAATCTAATTCGTTTTTATTTTATCCTAAAAATGTAACACACCATTTTAATGTAATTGCATTTGTCTTTCCCGCAGGCATCTTTCTTGTAGACACCTATGTCAACAAGAAAGCACTGTCTGTAAAGAAGCGACTTACTGTCTTGACAGCAGTAAGTCACTTCTTTGCAGACAGTGCTGAATTATCCTTAGAAATAACCCCTAAGAAACGGCATCTGTTTACCATTTAAGTCAGTACGCGGACAATCAAAAACATTTTTTTTTCTTAATTTCTACTTCTGGGATGTCTTTTTTATTAGTTACCTATGGGGGGTGAATATGTTTTAAACAAACTAGATTTTTAAGCCAATAATGGCAACGATTAATAGGTAAGGCGTCGTTATTCTGAAGAAAACTCCCTCTTTTCTGTAAAATTTCTACAGGAATAAATAAAGTAAATAAAAATTTAATGAATGGTAATGATTTGATTGTTTAAATAAGGTTAATACTATCTGCTGTAGACAAGTACTTAATTAAGTCTATTCTGTATTGAAAAATTAAAACTGAGATTTTTGGCAAAAATATGTAAGACTGATCTGTGTCGATAGAATAAATAAAGAGTATTACTTAAATAAAGGCTGAATTTCAAAATGAAATCCTAATTTTTTGTAAATTGTGAATGCCGCAATTTGTGTTTGACCCTTATATTTAAGTTAGCATTTTCAAAGAGTTATATTTTCCGATGAGACGGAAAGGTTCTCGAGTGTCCTCCACCCCCAACCAGATGGACGGGTGACCCGGTTAAGGTGGCAGGTATCAGATGGATGTTAACTGCTAGGAATCGGTCCGCGTGGAAATCATAAGGGGAATCTTTCGTTTAGCAGTTGACTGGACGAAAGCCTTATATTTATATTTATTTATTTTATGGACATTCATTATCATTACATTCGTAAAACCTGAAAAAGAACTAGGCAACATAAAAAATATAATTTCTTCAAAATTATTTGAGTGCAATTGAAACAGCAATGGTATATGTTTTCAAATGCATCATTGCTTTCCCTACTTAGCCACTCTCAATACCAAGCATACGTTCACATACATTTAAACTGAACACCGGCATTGGCTTGGGAGCATATATATGAGCAACAACCTTATAATCATGCGCATTAGTCTAAAAAGACGTTGAGCAAACTTGATGTGATGTTTCCTTTATACTTGTCATTCTAACGTATTGATTTAGGACTTACGCGACTGCAATTAAGATTGAATTTTAATTGCCATGGAGTCTAGCGCGTCTCTGGCTTCTTTATAGCCGCCTGGTAGACGCATACACACAGCTCACTGCGCGCGACTCACCATTCCCCACATCAAGGTCAAAACTCAAAGCCTCGCATATATTTCTTGCTGTCTCTTTCACACGTTTTGTTATGGTGTTAACAGGAAAGGTTTGGTTGGGTGTGTGTGAATAAGTGTGTGCTGATGTCTGAATGCGTATGCGCACTTTTGACCATTATTCTACAAGAATCTAAATAAACTTAATACAAGTAATGTGACATTTGACATAATTAAACAACTTCTTTGAATTATAATAAAATTTTTCAAAGTCGTATTAAAAATTTAGTGAAAAATAGTATCGCAAATTACTTGTAGTACTCGTATAATGTTATCCAAAAGTCCCAATATACGAAGTAGTACATAAGTTATTATAATAGCCTTCACTTAGCTCTAGGTTGTAGAGTGTAAATAAAATTCATTCACACAATCTGTGAAAAATTATTCAATAATTTCAACTATGTGCTAACACCAATGAAAATTAGCATCAATATCAATTAATGATGTTTTACAAACAGTAAAGATACGTCCGTATAAGAATTTTTCCGTCCAATAAAAGTAAAAATAGTTCTTATTAAAATTATTGATAACTTATGAAACCAAACACTAGTAATTTACGTGTAAGGTCTAAATCCGCTATTTGTTGAGCCCCTCACCTTACTCCACAAAGGACTGGATATTTTAAACAATAAGCACAAATTTATTCAAATGTGTATGTAGTTTCACATACCAAAGTATCTAGCAAAGTTATCCATTGGGGACAAAAATTACGCGTATTTATTCATTTATTAAGAAACATAGTAATTCAGTCAAATAGATATTGCCAGATCAAATATTTACTTCAACTAGGGAAGCATTCTTCGGCAGGCAAGCAAACCAATGGCGAGGTGAAAGTCGGTGACCTCACACTTTCACTGACAGCCTTGGATTACGGACGAAATACGTAACGTTACATGGTAACTTAGGTATTCCATAGACGTGTTTTATAATGTGATTTGATTATCGAAATATTTAAGTGAAATACATGAGGTAATAACGTAAAATGGAGAAAATATTACGAAATAAACACTGTCATTCTCTTGCTGTACAAAATAAGCCGATTTGGTTGTTATTAGCTAATTGCGTTGTCTTGTCTAACACTTCTCGTAAGTCTGATTCGCCGTGTTGACAGTTTTCACGAAAAATATTAGCCTGCCTGCACCTCGTCAGTAAAAAGTTAAGTTGTTGGCCTTGAAAATCATCTGTACTCGTACTATCCTATCGATAGTACGAATATTGATGATGTTCTATCCTATCGATACTTTCGGTATCAATATGATAGTTTACTAGATATCAAGCATCGATAATATCGATAGATTTTTTGTAAGTTAATAGTATTTACGCATAAGTAGCTATTGATAGTATTGATATATCAACTATCGATAGCCCTAGTTACTTTTGCCCAATTATGTACTATCGGCAACACTAGTCACCTCTTAGTTTGTTTATTTGGTATCCATATATGTAATCCCAAGAGTGCACGAGAGACTGTTCTTCTTGTATATTCTATTCACTAAGAACAATAGGAGCGGAGCAACAAGGATGACTGTTTCTGTAGTTAAGTTCATTTACGATATATGGTAGATTTTTTTATTTATTTTTTGTGACTATCTAATCCGTTACATATTCTGTTCAAGAAAGACATGTAGAGAGAAAACAGTTTCTATGATGTACAGTGAAAAAAATGGTAGGGTGGTACTGCAGGATCTTCTTATATTCCGCATTATGTTGATATTTGCGATGCTATATAAAGAGATAGATACTATTTAATACATTTTTAAAGAAGTATTATTTAATTCTTTATTGTACTTTATAATATTTTTATTTATTAATAAATATAAATATATATTAAAAATAATAAGTTATGTATTTATCCATAATCATATATATATTCATATATGTGCATTTTTATTTTATTATTAGTAAACACTTGCCTACTTTTCTTACTTTGTTTCCTTTTGTTTTGGCCAGCTGGAAGAAATTTTATTGTGAAATAAGCTGTGCCTTTGTACGTACTTTTCCATGTTTATTGTGTTTTGTCTTTTCTGTGTGTGCATAAATTGTTAAAAAATAAATAAATAAATATTCAAGTACACTAATTAAAACTAAGAACCTACAAAACGTAATAAAGGTATCCCAGATCATTGTCTCTAGTCTGTGACATGGTACCCATAAGGCTGGCAACATTCCCGCGTTGTATAGCCAAACTTAAACGTTGACCAAGAAAGGCACCTACTCGCCTGTCACCTGTGTATTCGGCTATACGTTTTACTAAAAACTAAATCCCGATATACACAATGGGCACATGGTCCCCACGGTCCAAACGTTTCCACAGCAAAAGATTCAAATAAAACTGTATTGTTCAGGTTGGCATATTTACGAATTTTGTTGAATTCAGCTGAAGCAGCCGCTGACCCAGCCTCAGACGAACTACGTGGAAGATGAGACGGCGCTAAAGTGTCAACGCAAGTAACATCCCACACTAAAAGACGACCCATCTTCCACGGAACTAAAGTTATTCCATCGGGCCTCCTGCCATCACTCACAAGGTTGCTAGGTTCAAAGATGGCAGGAATAGATGCACTATCCAGAGCTCTTCTGATGATATCATTCAACTTCGCATGACGGGAGAAACGGCCGGCACTTCTGCTGCAGGAAAGACCGTGACGACCATATGTGTCTACCATGTCACCACAAGGACAGCGATGAGGAACAGTGCAAGGAGCCCCCAAACGCAGGGATGCGGCAAAACTAAAAACAGAATTTTCTAATAGTGTTAGGCACTTACACACACTTATACGTGTGTGTAAGTGTTAGGCACTTACACACACTTATACGTGTGTGTAAGTGCCTAAATTAGTGGAAGGGAGGGAGTGCAACCAAAGGCCTGATTCCCATTTTCGCAAAGCCAAAAGACGAGCGCGTTCAGCGGGTATATCAAAATAGCTGGACCCAGAGGATCGCCTTGCTGACACCCTACAGCTGAATCGATAACATCATCTCTGTACATCAATTTGCTAGGAGTGCTGTAACATTGCCACAAAAAGTTGTATATAGACGCTGTCATTGATTTAACTTGTGTCAACATGGTGCTCCTGTCAACTGAATTAAAAGCATTTTTTAAATCTACCTTTAATATAATATCTTTGGGGTTATATTTAAAAAGTACGGACGGAATGTGTTGCGGCTTCGCACCGACCTTTGATTCCAAACCCAAGTTAAGTTGGTTCAAAATAAGCAGAAAGGTTACCAGAAATCGCTTTGACACAAATTTTGGCTGCTAAACGTCGAAAAGTGGAACCAACTGCTATAGGCCGAATACCACCATCTTTTTTTTTTGGCGCACATAGGTTTGCACCATATAAACCACTTAGAAAAGAGATGTTTACTCTACCTGATAGCATCAGGTTAATAAGATCTACCAATGCCTTAGGCAGGCATTACCCTGCATCGCCACTAGAAGCACTTACAAGATCTTTTAAATGTTGAGGTGTAAGTCCATCCATACCACCAGCGTAACCACTGCGGAAGGAATTGATAGCTCCAAAGATACTATCGGCGTTTGTCTGCAGAAGAGAAAAATTGTTATCCGGGGCATTTTGATGATTTATGTTGGTAATGGAAGGAGGATGTTCACTTTTCAAAGCCGAGAGGGTTTCGGTAGAAACAGGTGCAATCATCGGAGTACAAAAGCCGAGCAGCGCCTTTTAAATCCCCATCACTGACCTTTGTTTCGATGTAATGGAAATTGTTTTTTTTTATAGGGATAAACAGAAGTCGGAGTGCAATTTTCTTTAATTTTATTGGTCAATGATACATGGGTATTGTTTAATGTTTTATCGATGTGAAGGATTATGTATGAAAAAGTAAAAAGTTGCTCCCAAGCCTCTTTGGTATTTTCAGTAACAACTTTCGAAATTGTATCAGCAAGTAATTTTGCAACCACATGCCGGGCACCTCTTGGAATTCGTTTCAAAATAGGGTAATTATGCTTTAAAAAAGATAAACGTTTCCAGAAAGGAAAATTCGAAGATATAGTCGTATGTTGTGATGATGTAGAAACGGGCAGATCATCTTCAAGATTTATATTTTTATGAATTCTACTTACATGAATTTTGAAACCCCTGTGTCCTTAAAGTAGCGGGGATGGGCACAGTGAGGACAACGAATAAGGTTCTCCGATGATTCTCTTGTCGTATTTGGAAGCTCCTGTACAGCTATACTACGTGACAAGTCCATAAAATATACTAAATTAATACACTAACTTAAAAATAATAATAATTGAGTAATAAAAACACAACGAAAAAAGGAAGTAATCTAAAAGTTTTTCTCGAAATCAACACTAGGGGATAATTGTCAGGGATAGGGCTCCACATTGTACCCTTATAATATACAATACTATACAAAGTAAGAATGAAAGAAAGTTCAAAGGGCGGCCTAATTGCACATGACACACCCGGGCTATAATAGACTTTTCACAGATGGAGCAAAAAGTAACGAAGGCCTAGGTGCTGCATTTTATGATCCAATAAGAGATGTATCGGCTTTATATAAAGTAGAAAGTGAAGTTTCTATTATGTCAATGGAGCTCATTGCAATATTAGAAGTACTAAAATATATAGAATTTTTGAATATATCAAAAGACTTTGTTATTCTTTCGGACAGCAAAAGCGCTTTACAACACTTGGCTCGGTGCGCCTCTGGTCATAGCAGAGGCATACTTATACAAAAGTTGTTAAATATCCCGGGCATGAATCTTAGATTGCAATGGGTGCCATCTCACTTAGGCTTAAGAGGTAACGAGGAGGCTGATAGATTAGCTAAACTAGCATGTACAAAGGGCCAATAATACCAATTTACCTTTTTACACGGAGATATTAAGTAAATTTAGGAATATATGTAACGATATGTTTAAAGAATATTTTAACGAAAGGAGTGTAGAAAAAGGCATCTGGTATAAAACACTTCAATGCCAGCCCCCTCGGATACCGTGGTTTTATAATGTTAGTTTAAGTAGACATTATATTGTGGTTCTCCTTAGATTGCGATCTGGACATTACCCCGGCAATAAGTTTGGTTATTTGATGAAGAAGTTAGATTCCCCTAATTGTGATCGCTGTGGCACAATTGATGATGTGCATCATATCCTTGTAGAATGTTTAAAATTTTCAAGTAAGAGAGAAATATTGATTCGTAAACTGCACATCAATCAATATTACACATCCTTGTAGCGAAAGTGCCAAAAACCTTATGGAGATGATCTCTTAAATAAATACCAAATAGGTAATATAAATAGATTAAAATTCGATGGGGCTGACATGTCATTTCATGACTAAAGTACTTAAAAAAATAAAGATTATAAAAAAAATCTCTTCCAGGCAACCTTTGGATAGAAAGTATAGACAGATATGATATGAGTTACAAAGTAGTATGAAGCTGTTAATATATGTAAAGGCTTTTCTCGCTCGAACAAACTTGATATGGTCATGATCATAGATAACCATAGATACATTATATGCTCATAAAGGAACTGAAAAAAGTGTATCGAATGCAGTGGCAGCACACATAGACATATTTTTTATTTTGCGTAAATTTCACTACATTACTTAAAAATGAAACAGAGATGACGTCACAAAAATATTGAGAGCACAAAGAGGGCTCGTGTTTGTCATTTACGCTTTTCTAAACCAAGGATGTTCATTCAACCAATTACTAGAACTTTGTACAACTCTACGGTTCAACCCGTAGACGGAGTATTATTGACGTTTCACGTCCTTGTCACTCTCGCATGAAAACCATTTAGCCTTCTCTTTCTTCACCCATAATTGCCGCCAATAACATTTGTAAGAATATTAAAATTTACTAATTCATCTTGTCTTACAATACCTATATGTGGTGTAAATCCCTTGAAAAGTATACATTTTGGAGTCCTAATAAATATACTTTCGAAATACATTAGAGGGCATATATAGTCGTATTAGAATCTTTACAGTGCGCGCACTGGTGCGCTAAGCATTAAGTCTGTTATTAAATAAATTAATAACAGACATAATGCTTAGCGCACAGATGGCGATGTGTAAATATCGGTGTGTATTTATTTTTTAATAGTTAAAATAAATAGAAAAAAAAATCAAGAAACCTTTAGGTTAATTTTTAAAGCGAAAAATGTTCGAAACATTTAGTTAGACTTTCAGAAGTTTGAAATTCAGTTATAAGCATTTTTGTTTTCGTAAATAAGCTTACCTTTTTTACTTTCACTATTTGATATTTGAATTTTGATGTCATTGTCTGGGGTGGATTACTAATGTTGAAAATTATCTACAGTTAACTATTAAAAAAACCCAAGCTTTATTTGACATACGCTGGCACATTGTTCGATGAGATCTTGCAATTAAATTATTAAAAATAATCTTCACCAGATTGAGTTAAGACACAGTACTAATTAAGGCACTGTGTGTATTACGGTAATATAATTATATAACCGTAATACACACGGTCCGTTTTATATAATAAGCGTTGCATCTAATAGTTAGCTTGACTACAGAGTTGACCTTGAAAATCATCTATGTTTTCCGAAATAAATAACTTTTTACATAAGGAGTTCTTATACGTACAACAAATACACATGTGTTCTTATTTCAATGATCCATATTATAAATAAATAATTATAAAAGTCCTAATAGCGGTCGCAGTCCCGTCATGGTTCAACACCCATAAAAAAAATGTAGACTCTATTTCCAGAAGACAACTATTTAATTGTTGTTAAAGATATCGACAAACTTTTAAACCACCGTAACTTTCTTCGGCGCAATATTCTTTCCACGAAAAGTGCTTTCGGCTAAGCGTTCTATCGGCGAACGATTTTATAGTAAAACCAACGGTTGGCTATGAATAATTTCGGTGTCCGAATCTCCGCAACCTCCGGGTCACGCAGCCGAACGCTGTTTTCAATAGACCACTGAGGCAATTATCAATTTAAACAAAGCTGATTTGTATACTTTATACTTACCTATATTAAATATGTGAATACCGAAAAAACTACATCTCTTAAAATGTCCACTCTACCACCACTTATAAATTTCTAAAGAACTCTGGGATGAAAGTTATAAAGAAAACATAAATTTACCTCAATAACTTTGTCATATAAATTGCATATATCTATTTTTATAATAATTTATTAACTATCTTTGTTCATTTACAGTGTCTACTCAACTCCCAGGCTTTAATATTCCTGCTATAACGCACGTGGATCGAAACTGGTTTGCAATGTCTACAGACCCGGTGGGCTCTGTTGTCACCAGGGTGCACCGAGAACGAACATGGAATCAAAACGTCACCTTTGGACTGGAGACATCAGGACCCCAGCTCCTTTCACCATTGACCCAGACTGGGGTAGTCACCGTTAATGATACTTTAAATGATAAGGTAAAGTATAGGTACTTACCTTTATTAAAAACTTAGGTTTTTTAAAATGTAATATAAATAAATAATAAATAAATATCTACTGACATTCACAAAGCGCCATCTAGCCCCAAGTTAAGCGTTAAGCCTGTATTATGGGTACTAAACAACGGATAAACATACATATATATATTTTTGTAAATACATACATATTATACATAGAAAACACCCAGACCATTACAAACAGACATGTTCATGCAAACAAATGTTGAACCCTTGGTGTTTCGGCTGACCTCTCAACCGCAACACCAAATGGGTCGTCAATATGTTTTAAAAGTTTTGTCATCACCAACAGAATGTTGTTTTTCATTATGTTCATTTGTTTCATTTATAGGAAAACTGTTCTTACTCCTTTGGGTGACGGCGTTCGATGGCTTCATACCACAGAGAACAGAAGTTTTAGCTACAATAACAAATACTTTAGGACAAAGACCAATACCTCATCCTCCTTTCCTCCCAAACTTCCCAACATACCAATACCACCACCAAAGTACTCTAAAACTACGCAAAGCACAACCAAAGTGACAATGAACCTAGTAGAAGACGTAACAGTACCTGAAACAACTACTACCACAACACTTAGTCCACCAAAAACCCCAGATGATATTCCTGAAGATAAGTTGACTCATGAGGAAAACAGAAATAACGTCTCCGATACAACAGATGAGCCACCGCCGATTGGCAATGATGTACCGTTAGCTATTATACCTGCTATAGCGATTGGTAGTCTTGTGGTTATAGTGGCTGCAGTCATTGCTTTTGTTTGGAAGAAAAATAATGCAACAAAAACTAAATCTAAGAAAGAAGATATGGTAAGTTTAAGATTTTTTTTAAAATTAAATGTACGTAACTTGTATACCTACTGGTTTCGGAAAAAGAGAATGTACCACTAGATGAACGGTAATCGATATTTTTGAATATTTAGTTCATGAAATACTTAGGTTTTACATTTTATCCAATATTTTTCTACGGCACTTAGTCATATTAACAATAACTACGATTCTCTCTGTCCTCCACAGAGTAAAGACTCAAGTGGTATAGTCCTCCAAGATTCTTCGATTAATTTGTGGAATCGACCGCGCACCTACTCCAATCGATATGAATCCTGGGACAACAACCATTTACAGGTCAGTTGGGACCTGGTGACTCATAAATTCCATTCATGCTTTTCCTTATTGCTTTTGATATCATCATTATTTTTCTTGTTCTTTGGGGATTATACTGTAACGAATTTACGTAACAGAAACATATAGAAATGTTTCTTATAAATAGATTACTTATACATTTTACACTGTGCTTGGAGAAAATACGGTGGCGGTGGAATTGCGGTGCATTTTTAAAAATATGTAGTATTCTATATTTTATTCAGATAATGTTCTTAATAAATATAATTCAGGTTTCTTTGCCTATTGGAATCAGAAATCCCGACACAATAAAAAATCTATAATTAACGATAGGGTTGATCAGTATTTCATAGAAATACACGAATAGTAAGCAAAGTATAGTAAGCTCTTCACGGCAATCAGTATGATTAACTTTCCATGGTCTGTGTCTCATTTCATGTATTTAAGTATGCGTGTTCACACTTCCTTAGTTTTTAATAATTAATCCGTTACCTTTTAAGTATAAATCATGTCTCACAGGCTTAAACACATTATTATACATTTTAGCTAGCTGACGAGACTACTATAACAAAAGAAGAGCCAACCGATGAATGGGAGTTTCCACGGCATCGACTCCGTGTTTTTAACATAATTGGTGAAGGCGCCTTTGGTCAGGTCTTCAGAGCACAGGCTATCGACATAGATGGTAAGTGTTTTCTTTGTATTTCGACAACAATATAACCAATCAGATTGTATTCTCTGCGTTGACTTGTCTAGTGTTAACGTTAATAACAAAATTTGTGCAGCCTATCAGTGTTACCAAGATCTGTATGATAGCTAGAAGAAAGAAATAAAGCAATCTAGAATCGATAGTTTTTTAAGCCAAAAGTTTAATTTATTATTTCTCATTGCATATATTGATTACATTTTATAATAATTATTAAAATTAATAACACACAAATACCAAAAACAAATTATTTTAAGAACTTACTTTTGATAATAAATATGTTATAAATGCAGTTTTTTCTTTAAATTTCGAGTCCGTTTGGATCCTAACCCTGGAGTTTTACATGTAAACATATGAAAAATATGTCTTGACTTACGTCGTTTCGATTTACGTCTCGTATTTCGAGAACCTAACATGCCGTAAGTACGAGGACTGCCTGTAATTCATATTGGTAGGATATCTATTTTGTTGTTTCGAAATAACATATCATTTAAAAATATCTGAATAGTTATCAATTATAAATAATAATAATAAATATCCACTGACATTCACACTGCGCCATCTAGCACTAAGTTAAGCGTAAAGCCTGTATTATGGGTACTAAACAACGAATAAACATACTTATATACTCGCGTGCAAGTAAATCGACTCAAGCCTCAAGTGCGCATAAAAAGTGATATAACTAAAAAATGACTTATTTTACCTCTATATAATGTTTTACATAATTAAAGCCTAGTAATTAGGCTTTCAAATGGTAGCATAATATCAGTAATTTAAATAAACACTTGTACTTAGAATGCAACTGAACGCAACCTCCCGTAAACTGCTCTGCGCTCTATTCACAACTTGCGCGACACAACCCCCTATAAAACCCCCTGTAATCGTTTTTTCTTATCAGTCGCTCATTAGACGTTGACCTGAACACATCTCTGCAAATTAAAGCCGTCATTTGAAGAAAATTATGGATACAACACCTGAAGAAGCCGCTCAAGTCGTTGCCCTGTTGCAAGAAGGGTTGAACCAGCGAGAAGTCGCTCGTCGTTTGAATATGAGTCAGTCCGCTGTCTCGAGAGTATACAGAAGGTTTCAAGAGACTGGTGCCTTCACTCGGAGGCCTAATACCAGCCGACGCCGGTGCACCTCGGAGCGTGACGACCGGTTTTTGGTCTCGACCTCTCTCCGAAATCGACACCTTACCGGCGTAGATGTGCAGCAGGAGCTACGTCAAGTTCGCGGGGTGACTGTCAGTCAGTGGACAGTTAGAAGAAGGTTGAAAGAAGCTAACCTTACTCCGAAAAGACCCGCTACAGGCCCGAAGTTGACCACAGCTCATCGTCAAGCACGCCTTCACTTTGCTCGAGAACATTTGGATTGGAGCATAGAGCAATGGCAGTCAGTCCTGTTCACAGATGAGACGAGGATGTGTCTCCATGGCAGCGACAGGAGAGGTCGGGTATACCGTCGTCCCGGTGAACGGTTTTCACAGTGCTGCTTTGTGGAAACCGTTGCATATGGTGGCGGATCTTGCATGATGTGGGCTAGAATTTCGTTCCTGGGGGAGGCCGGGGAGGAGGTCTGACCAGTGATCGTTACATTGAAAATGTTCTACTGGATCAAGTTGTCCCTTATCAAGGCTTTATTGGGGAAAATTTCATCTTGATGCATGACAATGCCCGATGTCACACTGCTCGGGCCACACGTGATTTCCTGAACGAAGTTGGAATTCACACTATGCATTGGCCAGCGCTCAGCCCCGATTTAAATCCCATTGAGCACATATGGGACGAGCTCAAAAGGAAAGTTAGAGCGAGGAATCCAGCTCCGACAAACATCAATGAGCTCAAGACTGCGTTGGTAGAAGAGTGGGGTCGAATACCACAATCATCCATTAAAAAGTTGATAAGGTCGATGAAGAATCGCATGAGAGCAGTGATCAGAGCTAGAGGAGGGAATACCAAATATTGGCACGAATAATTTTTTATCTTACGCACATTTTGTTTCATTTAAACACAATAACCCCATACTGTGAAATTGTATAAATTTTCAACATTTTTTACATTATCATTAGCATTAACCTTTTTTACTAAACTACTGAATCGATTTTCATGCAACTTACACCATTTTAAAGCTCAATTACTAGGCTTTAATTATGTAAAACATTATATAGAGGTATAATAAGGCATTTTTTATTCTATATCACTTGTTATGCGTACTTGAGGCTTGAGTCGATTTACTTGCACGCGAGTGTATATTTTTTTTTGTGAATACATACATTTTATACATAGAAAACACCCAGACCATTACAAACAGACATGTTCATGCACACAAATGTTTGTACTGCCCGGGGATCGAACCCGGATCCCTTGGTGTTGCAGTCGACCTCTCAACCGCAACAACAAATGGGTCGTCAATTATAAGAAAAATATCATTGTGAAATTATTTTCCATTCCACATCACAAATTGAAATGATCATTCAACAATTCCGCGTTCGTGTGACCTGACCTATTTAAAATATTGGGGCTCAATGTATCCGATTGAATAACCAAAAACTGGAAGGCAACTTTTGAACGTAGGTAAGTATTATCGAATAACACTCACTACATTATTATAATTTTGTCTAGTAAATGAAAAGACCGACAAATGTCGGGCCCAATTAAGCGCAAAATCCAGACGCGTAGGTTCCCTTGAATTATTATACGAGTAGGTATATCTAGTTTGTTTTTTTGCATAGCATGTAATAGCGATGGCTTAAGGTAAGGCGATGTAAGAATCTACAGTTACGCAACCAATACACTTTGGACTTTCCCCGCCGCTGGGGGCCATGGTCGCAAGTAGCTATAGGTTCGCTCAGTCTCTATTCGCATAAGCGGCTTGTGCCGGGCGGCTCCTCTCTCCAAACATGTTAGGTTACCAAGCCTTCCCCCGAGATTCGAGTCCCACTCTGGGATGACCTTAGGCTCGTTGTATAAACTTTAAGGCTGAGAGCTGTCTGTGCTTGCCAATTGCCCGGCGAAGCTGTATAATCCATGTGAGGCCAACAGCAGTAGTCAGTTCAAAAATCAGTAGTTAGGGTACTAAACAACTGATAAACATACATACTGTTTTTGTAAATACATTCATATATGTTTATCCACACAAATGTTTGTACTGCCTGGGGATCGAAGCCGGAATCCATGGTGTAGTAGCCGACGTCTCGAACATTACACCACATGGGTTGTCTCCTCGATGAGTGTAGACGTTTATATGCTGATGATGATGACATAGAAGTTTATACCAAGGGTAAGCTTTTAAGGCTTTACATCGTCTATATATATCCTTTTTGCGATGTTCTTAATAAAAAATAAAAAAGATTAGTGATAATGCCGAAGTGATCGCCTTTACCCAGCGGAATTAAAATGACAAAAATCAAATAAGGTATATAATCAATGTTATAAAACTTTTTCCTACTATGCTATTGTCATTATTACTGTATAATAAATCTGTTAATTAAAAAGCACAAAAATAACTTATGTATATAAACGTACAACAATGCGTCCTAGGTCTACTAGTCGGTTCGATCGTCTGCATAAAATAGTAATGTTTTGCACTTCTGGGTTTCAAAATGAGGGCACTGTATCTAGTAAAATTACCGGGTATGAGAGACTAACATCTGTCGTCTCGGGTGATGGGCACAGGGTAATTTTGACAGTAAATAATTACTATTTACTGTTATACATTTCAACACTGCATCTGGCATGGTTAGGCGTATCACTTTCCATCAAGTGAGTGCACTGATGACATAAAAGCACTTTTCATATACTTCTGCTGCGTACTTCAGTTATTTGTTGATTGAATATTCTTTTATATCAATTACACTAAATTTGATTAAACTACGACGAATCGGAAATCACATGTCACAGGAATCTATTCTACTGACAAAGTGATTTTTTTCTATAATTATGAAGTCAATCCTAAATTACATAGATAATAAGTAAAACATAAATTAAAAAAAACTAGAACCTACAATTATTTAAAAAGTTGGGACAAACATCGCCATGCTATCCCAAATCCCAAAAGTATAAGGAAAATGCCAATTGTATAATCAAGTACCCAGTTATTTTAGTATTTTATTTTCTTACAGCCTTAAGGTATATAATGTACTAAAACAACTGAAAAAGAAAATGTTTCCCAAACCTATTTATACAATAATTGCGTGGCTACGTAAAGTGCGACTCTGGACTGTAGTAAACTGAATTCGTTTGTGTTTTACGAGTACGTAAGTAAACATGAACCTTGCTACATATGTCGTTTTCGGCCGACATTATGAAAGCTCAAACGATTTTATTCTGAATGTAACTTACAAACAACTACTATTATATCTAACAACCTCGCTGTGTCATCGGCGGTCTGGTTCGAATCCCACGGACAAACCGAATGCTGAAAGTATCTTTGTGCTATTTTTCCTAGATTGGTAAGGATATTGCTGACTGATTCACCTGATTATTCGAAAAGAAAGTCGATTCCGTGATTTGGTGGGCACGTTAAGCCGTTAGTCCCGGCTTCAATCTTAGTATTATAGTTGATAGCACCCACCAAACTGCATTGGATTCGCGTGGTGGATTACGACCCAATCCTCCCATGGCTACACCGTGTGGAAAGGTCTCTTCCCAGCAGTGGGACATTAATGACTGAAAATGATGATTCTACAATCTATATAGTATGTCTACGGTATTTATCTACTGCCATATAACTTCCATTATAGGACTAAGGCCTCCCTCAGTGACTTAATCTGGGGGATTGTGTACAGTACCGGGCGCGCTAGTCGCGTGATTATTGACGGGTGGCCGGAGCTTGTTTACTAGTCAATAAGTACACACCATCATGTAATATCGCCCTGAAAGCCGAAAGATAAATGTCCGGAATCCCAGCGTATAAACTTATTTTATAGAACCTGACAGAACCAACGCAACATGAATTTAGAATGTACTGTATTTTAGTCGTTGCACACGTAAATGGAAAGTCCCACTGCCGGGAGAAAAAGCTCCCTAATAAGGGTTGAAAGGATAAATCGCACATTATGGGTATTTTTAATAGAAATCTTCAAATATACATTTCCATCAGTATGTTAAGTGTAGACATTTCCAGTAAAGACATTTCAAATAAAATATCATCATCAGCTCATTAAACGTCCCACGAGGGGCACGTCGTCCACTTGGGCCAGTGCGGATTAGACGACTGCACACACAACTTCGAATCTCTTCACAGGCGTGCATGCCGATATTCTGATGGAACCGAAAAAACGAGTTGACGTCACTTAATAAAATTGGGTAGTTTAATCATTTTACAGACACTTATTAAAATAACATTAATTATGTACTAAAATAAATAACAACGAAATTTAAACAGAGCAAAAAAGAAAGGAAAAAGCACACGAACATAATAATCATAAAAAGGTAGAAGTACAAAATAATAATTCAGAAGTAAATACATTAAAAAAAATAAACAAAGAAAAAATCCTTTTTATTTCATCATTTTTTTCGAAAATTTGAACAAATATTATTTTTTAATCAAATTATAATATTGCCAATCCGTTTTAATTAAATTAAATTAAAACGGATAGGATTTTTTTTTCACTTTCATAAAATGAAATGAATCTGCCATTTTATTTTTTTATATTTTTAATGGATCCAGTAACACTCGCGCTATGAAGATAAATCTAACGATACCTCATATGTTAAAATCCGTCAATCGTTATAGGTGCAGCAGGTATAAAATTTTTCGTAGTAGTTTGGTAATATAATCGTAATTATAAAGGCTCACAGATCTATTTTGAATAGATTCCGCTCTGTTGACTCACTCAGTTATCCATTGACTGAAAGATATTGTCACACACCACAAATGTTCTTATTATAGGTATATTTAATGAATAATCAATAGAACTAACAAGTTCGTATATCGAAACGTCTCGTTATCGTGTTACGCTGTCAATGCCATGGCTTTAGCATTGCAAACCATTTATTTAATTTTGGATGCTTGAGTACAAATTTAGGTAATAATGAACCAGTTTTTTTCAGGTAAAAAAGTGAACAGATTGTTGCTGTGAAACTCTCAAAGAGAACGCGTCAGAGAAAGAGAAAACAGATTTACTTCAGGAGTTGATAGTGATGAAGAACCTAGGCACGCATCCTAATGTTGTTAGACTTATCGGCTGTTGTACGGAAAAGGTATATGTTTAACTTCGAGTGTTTCATAAATATAGTATTACTAATGTTACGTATAAATAATGATTTATTTATCACCTCTTACAAATTTAGTGAATTGTATTATGAAATATAATGAAAAACCAAGGTCTAGGCGAGGTGGCACCCCACAAAACAAGGGTTCTGTATAAACCCATACTAAGTCCGGCGTCAAACAGTTCGCTGTCATATATTAGGTTATCTAGCCCCCCCCCCTGCAAGGCCTAAGCCGAGGTTCACGTCCACTCTGGAAAATCCTACGGCTCGTTGTATATTTTTTGGGCTGAGAACCATTTGCGATGGCCAATTGTCCGGTGAACCTGTGAAAGCTGCATCAGGATAGTCTGTGCTCAACATGAATGAATAAAAAAACGTCTGAACGAAGCAAGGTGTATTAAAGATATATTTCACGTTTCATATTTAAGTAAGATAGGTACTCGTATACGCAACAGAAGCGGAATAAGTAAAACCTCTTGACCTAATTGAAATACTCCTTCGAAAGTTAGAGTCCGCCTTCTTCCGTATTTTTTTTGCTTGCTTGTCGTAGTCAATTACATCGAAAAATTGTCGAGTAGTTCAAATATTTGTTATAAGGAAAAGATGAGGAAAATTAAAAAAAGAAGAAATGTTCGATTTTATTATGGAGTTCAGGAAGTATTCGAGTATGTGTTTGGCAATCAAAAACACAAATTGAAATTTAATTGAAGGTCAAAAGAAACAATAATCGTACCAAATGTTTTTTTCATTAGTATTGTTACCAACAAGAAATATTTCAAATAAAATTCATAATATTGATTTTCGGAACTATTTTCTTCCCATCATTCATTTAGTTTCTTTTTTTTTGTAAAGAATGATTGTTGTTTTTTTAAATGGTTTGAGAAATACTTCTCGAACATCGGATGAAGAGTTGAAAATTTATGTGAATACATAAGCCCCTAAGGCAGGATGTAACCATTAAATTACTAATATACAATATTTTGCATAACTCATGTGTGAATTAATTCATTAAAGGAGCCTACCCTTGTGATCATGGAATTCGTAAGCGTTGGGAAACTCCAGCAGTTTTTGAGGGACTCGCGCGCCGAGAGACACTATGGGAACACGCACGGCAGCCAGTTTCTTACATCTCGGATCTCACCCACTTTGCCTTTCAAGTCGCCAGAGGAATGGAATTCCTTAGCTCCAATGGGGTAAGTACTAAAATCTTTTTTCGTATTATATTTTAGAATGTTTGCCACTAATCACGTCAAACGACGACTCATATCTTTTATCAAAGTCTGACAATTTAAAAATAAAATAAGTATCACACCGTTATGTACCATTACAGGCCTTCCCTCATTGCTGCTTATGGATTGTGCCGAACCTACCGCGATTCGATCATTGTGAATTAATGGGATTGAAGAACAACCATCCAATTGTTATCGATAAATAATATTTCCTGATAATGATTCAATAAATATAATTATGATATAATTTATGTTAATTCTAATATAAAGGAAGTTGAAAGGGTATTTTGGTTGCTATTAAGGTATAGTTTCATATCGGTGCAATGCTGAAATGAATGTTCTTCCTTTTGGAGTTTCAAGCCCGAAATATTTGGTAGAAATTTTAATAGAAGAAACGTTATCAAATTCATCGTATCAAATTGGTGTTTTATACGGCTGCTTAGATCAAAACAAATCATCGTTTAGTTAAGATTATATCTGTGTTACGAATCTGATAATTCATTTATTTGATTGCCATTTAATTTTTCTTTGACATCTGTGCAGACTATAGAAAACTGAAATATCACCTGAGTATTGCCACTGCAATTTAAGTATTTACGCTACAAAAATCAACTGCGCTAATGCTGCTGCGGGAAAACACTAGCATACACACTTAACGGCTGATTGTGGCAAAACTTAACGATCTAGGAGTAATATATTTTTGTCGCTTAACATACATGTGTGACGCTTCTTAATATGTAAGTAGGTTCTGTTCATAGACACCCAAATCTTGTCTCTAGCGCAACAACCTAATTAGTAGCACCATACCTCTAGGTAGAGAGTTTCATCATTTAACCATTAGATTGAGATCTAGCCTCTTTACGGCCCAATATCAAAGGTCCATTTATTTGAATACAAACAATGTGTTTTAATCTTCAGATCATCCATCGAGACTTAGCTGCAAGAAACGTATTAATAACAGAAGAGCGAACGTGCAAAGTGGCAGATTTCGGGCTGGCGCGGGACGTCGGAGGCACGCATGTCTACGAGAGAAAGAGTGACGGCCGTCTACCTATCAGGTGATTGTTTACTTGAATAGTTACAAAGGAAAAAGTTAACGTATCTTCAATTATTAATTATTGAACAAACAACTGTTTTATTGCTTACTGACATAGTAGACGTTATACGAGTATTCATCAGAAACAATAAATTTTCTATTGTATCAGAAATCCGGGCGATTATGAGGTTAAGGTATCATCATCATCGACTCACTATCCGTTCCCACCGTAGGGCATGAGCCCACCCGTAACCGGGTTTACAGGCCTGAGTGGTCCACTCGGGCCCAGTGCGGACTGGCCGACTTCACGCACAACCTTTGAATCTCTTCACAGGATGATTTCCTTCGCCGCAAAAGCGTCGGATAAACATATATTTTGTCGACCTTTGACCTTGAACACTTTTTTCCCAAAAAAGGGAGAGGGAAAGAACATTCTAACTTTAGTTTTTAATTGGGAATCACAGTAGCTTCCGTTTATTTTGTGTGAATGCATGTCAACCTAAACGCCTAAGTACCACCAAGCCTTTTTCTGATTACCTCCCTTAGTTCCACATCTTAATTGTGATTATTTTAGATTAAATCTCATAATAAAAGAGTAAAATTAGAAAGGCCTTTATCAATGTTGTGTTATAATAAGCTTGCTCAGTGAAGCCTCGAAAACGTCAGCGGCTAACATTGAAAAATCCTTCCGAATAAATTTAGAGGAGTGAGTCTAAATTTTATCCTAATTGACATTGTGTAATGTTTTTTATTTACACCTCATTAACTGAAGTTTATTGAAACGGATTCATTAGTTCACATTCTGGAAGCTTGTTAAAAGTAAGTCGTGACGTAGTATTCCGTACTGAATTGTGAAAAATAATGTTTATTAAATAAATGTGTATTAACTATGCTTTCAAATAAATTGTATCCTTCGATCAATACAATGCGTTGTGGTAGTGCGTTTAGTGGTAATTTGTTCGTACCCATTTCTCGGTTTACTTCTAAGGTTATATTACACTTGATACTTAATAATAGTAATGTACACGCGTCTTGACAAGCAAAGCGTAGAGCCGATCGATGGACCGACGACTTACAAAAGTATAAGGAATGGCTGGATGAGGAAAGCGGAAGACCGGGATATCGGGCTCAAAATATGGTAGACCCATGTCGAACAACTGTCCAGTGGACTGCGATATATCAACAAAAATTAAATAAAAATAAATATATATATGCAACATATATTATACATGTGTCATTTATACTTACGCACGATCTTTTACATATTTATTACGAAAACACAAATTACAAGCCATCCAAGTTTTATCCCTTGGAATTTATATTTGTAACTGGTGAAAAATATTAATTAACAAGTAAAACATGTGAACGTGATGTTTTGCAGATGGATGGCGCCCGAATCACTGTACGATGATATATTTAGCGTTAAATCCGATATTTGGAGTTTTGGTGTTCTTCTTTGGGAGATTGTGACTCTAGGCTCCACGCCTTACCCGGGAATGTCAGCTGGTGATGTTATGCGAAAGGTAAATAATCAAATAACAACCCAATTATAAAATTACAGAAAATAACTATCTACCTATATCACTCATAAGCAAAATTTATGAAATTTTACAAGGATTGAATGCCAGTGGATTCTTACATCATCATCAGCCTATAATGACCTACTGTAGAGCACAGGTCTTCCCGCACAGCACAACTGTGGGGCGATTGGGCCGTGACATAAGCACTGGCCCAATGGGGATTCGTGCATGTTAACGACTACCATTATAAGCTTGTAGCCGGGACCGACGGCTTAACGTGCCCTCCGAAGCACGAATACCTACAAACCTATGCGAAAACGTAGTATGCATAAAAACTATTCACATAAATCGTTTTTTTATGTTACATTTTAATAACTGTTCCTATACTAAATAGGTTTGAACTTGTAATACTATATCTTTAACGTTCTTAAGAACTTTATTTGACGAATCGGTACATCTCTTTATACTTTAATGTTGTCGATTCCTTATTAAATTAGATTAAGAACTACAAGTTTGTTTCTGTCTGATACCTAAATATTTTACTCAAGCCACTATTTTTATGTATTTACATAATAAAGTCCTCATTAAATAATGTGTTGTGTTGTAATGTAAAAGTCATGTATTTTAGTAACTTTAGGTCTAATTTTATTATACAAATGGCATGTTTTTGTAGTATAAATAAGTATTTAAATTAGATGTGCCCTGCAACAATATATGAGCTACAAGTACTACAACAAAGATATTTAGGACTTATTTAGTGAGCCAGCAGTTACAGGATTCCATAAATGTCTACTTTAATAAAACTAAACATTAAAGCAATGTTATCAAGCATAACACAAAATGATACAAAGTGACCAGAACACACTGGAGCATAAATCTCATTTCGTAGAGGATACGATATATTTAAGTAAAATATTCAGTAGAGCTATGTCTCTGTAAAGCCAAATGATCAAATACGTTAATCGCTTAATATTAGCTTTACCGTTGAACGCACTTTCCTAAATTCTTTTCGATGCGTTTAGTCACGAGTCTTTCGAACAGACATTTAGAAACCAGACAGACATTTAGTGTTGGTAAGTTTCCAGAACCTCCTTTGCTAATTTGTGCTGAAATGAAAATATGTTATTGCAGATTAACGTTTTTTTTTTGTTTTTTTTTAGTATTTGGCGTTCATGGACGCATTATAAGCCTATTAGATATAAGACGACCCATTTGCTGTAGTGGTTGCGACGTCAGCTACAACACTAAGGGTTCCGGGTTCGATCCCTGAGCAGTACAAACATATGTGTGAATGCCTGTTTGTTCCTATGTATGTATTTATGAAAAATAAATATATAAAAGTTGTATAAAGTATACTTTAAAAAATATTAAAAAGTGTGTACTTAGATTAAAAGAGAAAGCGTTTATGAAAAATGCGTTTAAAAATTACAAATAGACACCACTATATAAATAGTGTGTATATTGGAGTTTTCTTAATTATATATATTATTATATTATATATATATATTAAAACCCCAAATCCTTAGAATCATATAGAAGTGTATCTTTTGTTCAATACCCATACTACAAGCTTCACGCTTATCTACTGGGGCTAGATGGCATTGTGCGAATGTCAGTGGTTATTTATTTATATAATATTAAGTTGAATAAATATAAACATTATGTTTCACTTATATTGTTATGTTTTTTGTTTAGGTACATAGTGGGTATCGCTTAGAGAAGCCAGAGCATTGTCGTCGCGAGTTGTACAACATAATGTACTACTGTTGGGAAGCAAAGCCAACCGACAGACCTGACTTCAAGGAGGTGGTGGGCAATGCTGGAACGACTTTTATGCACTGAGACGGATTACATAGAGCTAGAACGCTTTCCTGATCATTCCTACTACAACGTGCAACATCTGGATGGAGAGAAACTTTAAAGCCAGCCAGCTAGTGTTGGCTTCGCGCAATGATATTCGGTATCTATAAAGGTAGATACGCCATCCGTACCTTAAAACGAACCGCCGAAGAGAGTACAGTTTGTACTTTTTTGTTTAGGTAAATGTGTTCGAAATTCGAAATATGTATATGTGTGCTGTCACTGCATTCGGAACACTTTTTTCGATTGTTTTGTGAGCATATCACAAAATCAAACTTTTCAACATCATTGGCTTAGTGTGATAAATTACAATAGATACATTATTCATTCAAATCGTTAACCTGTTTCATGTACCTACATTTATATCTAATATATATTCAAAATCGTAACGTAATTAAAACTATTCGAAAAGAAGCTAGCATTTGTGTGTAAAGGCCATAAGTAAAATGAAACCTTAAATTATGAATTAATTATCTCTTAAAATTTAACATTAAGGAATGACTATGTTTATTATATTTGCTCCTGGCTTATATGTATAAATAAATGGAAAAATGATTTGCATTTATTAACACTTGAACGCATATATAATATGAATAAATTTATGATTTATTTAAAACATGATAATAATAGCACCGAACTAAATGAATTACGGGAGTTAATCGCTTCATTAGTATTTTTTTACTTTCTGTAGGTAACAGAATTAGGTTATGAGTATGACATTATTGTAACTACTTTTGATTATTATTACGTACCTATCACAATATTGAACTTACAATTAGTGTTCATAACAAAAATGTACAGGAAATTAGATAATCTTAAAACCGTTTATTTATATTTACATTCTCATGAATATTTCAGGCGTGATGAGCTTTCTAAAGTCATGTCTATTGACAAAGTTTATTTTCTTTGTAAATTTGTTCACTTAAAATCCTGAGACTATTTAAGGATATGGCAATATATAGCTAAGTTTTACTCCTACAGTTAAGTCCTAGTCTTTGAAAATATGGAATCAATCTTCAATACTATTTAAGGCATGTGTACAGAATACAACTTTATTTTAATAAACATTTTGTTAAATATTTAATGTCTTTAATTTCCTACTGTAGCCTATTATAATTGGAAAAAATTTAAGCTTTATTAAGTTGGTGTTCATAAACACTTCAATTATAAAGGATACTGTGCCCAGAATACATCCAAATGATAAGGCCAAAAAACCACCTTGCAAATGCTGAAGTGACAATGCGTCGACATTCGGCTTATTATTTTCTATTGTACGCAACAATTTCATTCGCTTCAGAGTATTAGATGCTGCAAAATGTCTCCGTACTCCAGAATTAACACCAGCTTGTTTAAATATGGAAAGAACATGAGAGAACTTATTGAGAAATGAAAATCCTTTCATTGCCACCATTTCCATTGGAACCGTAAATACATTTATGTCGAATGCGTAATATTTGTAATTTCCAAAACTGTCGCTAAGTTCTGGCAATTGGGATGAAATATGGGCTAGTTCCAGGCGACTGCAAAGTAAAGAGAAATTTCTATGTACCGCTACATCTATTAATGCAGCAGATATATTTTCAATGTCAACCCATTTCTCCCCGAATTGGAAATCATATCGATCAGTAGAATTATAAAATAAATCATGCAGTTCTTGGAATCCGCCAAATTTTAAATCACTCATTATCAATTCTTCCACGTTTTTATTTGGTATTCAAATGTAGGATTTCTTAAAACATCTATAAGTTTAGTTTGGTAACCAGTTAAACACATCATACAGTAAAGATTTAAGAAAACAAAAAACAATCTCAAACTTTCTTTTTTTGGACGCAAATACGTACAAAATCCTAGAAACATATCCAAGTGCTGAGAAAATCATGTATTATTGTTCTATTTCGAACTGTATCGCCACTGACTTTCCCAGTATATTCCAAACAAAAACACAAATAAAAAAAACTATAATTACAATTAACCAAACGGATTTTTTGAAAATTATTATCAAAGCGATCCATCTTTGTGACGGATGCGCTTTCGGTACAACCCAGGTATAAGAATCAGCTAAATAAGCCGAGCTACAATCAAAATCTTCATGAACGTCGTTGTCTGGGAATATCCCCCCAATTAATACATCTCCTTTATTAGAAACTAATTCTTTTATAGCTCCACTCCACCGACCATCATTCCGTTCTCCTCTAAACGAATGAGTGATTTCATAATTCACTTTGTATTTAAATGTTTGTGCCATTTCATTTATAAGCTGTTTCTCAATATTTGATTCGTTTTCATCTTCGCTAACAAAAGGTTGTCTCTCGAGAGCTATTATGTTAAGAGTACAACCATTCATGTTTGCTGGCACTTTATTTTTGAACAGACGTCTATCATATTGTAGGGAACCCCGTTGACAAACATTATCTTTAACAAGTCTTTGATATGCAGTTTCATTACTATAGCCACAGTACTTTGGAGGGTCATATGGACTCCAGCTATATATATGGGAATTCCTTATTTGGTTTGTTTGGGGAACAATAACTACAATATTAATGACATTGTATCTAAACATACAAGATAATATATCTTCTACATTTTGAACATTTACGTTTTCATGGAAACCAAAATTTAACAACAAAACAATAAATTTAGCTAGTGGGTTCCAACTTCTAGATCGGATGAGTTTACTCCCTAGATAAGTAAAATCATTATAGTTGTCAACAATGATAATAAAATAATCGGCTAAAGGCACTGCTTCGAAAGCATCAAAATTGTGCAAATACTCTTTTTCGTCTTCTTTATCACAAATAGCCACATCGCTTCTTGAACTTGAAACTTGAACTGAGTACATAAGCTTCACATGAATAAACCTCAATAGTTCTCTTCGTATCCCCAATACAGGAGTACTTGCGTGAATGGTATTTGCAAAAACTAAAATTCCTGGTTTATTGAATTCAGAGTTTAACAACTGTATAAGACATTTTGTGTAATCTTCAATTATTGTTGGCCCTTGAGGATTAGTGAATGACTTAGTACCACCCACTAGAAAAAATGCTAATAATATTATTGACTTCACCATCCTCACGTTAGAAGTTACGCGAAGTAATATCTATTTATATGAATACAGGTCATGTTAATATCGTGCACGAATGTCATGAGTTACAGTATAAATTTATCAAAACATTGATCACCACTTTGAACTATAATTTGTGACCTACCTGAAATGGCATTTCGCTGACACAAACCAGAATCACATGTTTTTGAACTTTTTCTCTGTATGTATTAATGATAAAACTATTGTGTTAATATTATTATGTATGTACATTTTTCATCATCAGCTTATCCAACGTCCCCACCGAGGGGCACGAGCCTACCCGTATAGGGTGTTTAGGCTTTAGGCGGGTTGGAGGACTTCACGCACAACCTTTGAAAATCTTCGCAGGCGTTCTCAGGTCTCACGATGTATTCCTTCACAGTAAGAGCGTCAGATAACGTACATATAATTTCGAAAATTCGAAATCATTTGGAAAGGATTTGAACCTCAGCCCTCCCGGTAGGAGGGCAACAGTCGAATTGATTTGAACCGTATGATTCAACTATGATAGTAACCCACAGTTGCATTACTTCAATGGATGATGTAATAGCAATATAGCTTGAAAATAAACTGTCTAACCATAATACGAACCGCATTTCATAAATCTAAGTTTATTTTACATCCGCGACGGAGCTTCGAGAGTTGACTTTATATTCTAAACATGCCTGTTCCGCAGTTTAAGTTTGTCCTCTTTCTTGGGCGAATAACTCGGATTTGAAACTTTTATTTCACAATGATAAAAGTAAAATATCAACAACATCCTCATTCTGTCAGATAATTAGTTTTCTCTTTTGAGTTCGTACAGATAATTGCTTATACTGTACTGGAATATAAAGATCTTCCTGCATTAAAAAATAAGGCGTAACAAAAAGTTTCATTACACAACTATTAAAATTTAACAGCGAGGCGAATTGAAGTATAATTGAGATTTTTAAATGTTACAAAGTGTAGCACAGTGTTTATGGTATTTCGCCTGAACATGACAAAACAGCAGCTACATTGAAGGAGACCAATAAATAATATACAGCTAATATTCTACATTGATGCTGCACTGCGCCTGTCACCCGAGACAACAGATTTTAGGTATCTCATACCCGGTAATTTAATATAAACTGCCCTCACTCCTGTTTCACGAAACGATATCTAGCGCTGCGGTTGTAGCTGCCAAGACGACTAGGTACTGAATCTACCACCTAGTATGTTATGATTTTGCTTTACTCTTTACCAGCGAAATAATTAAAAAAGGGAGCTAATATATAACTATTGTGTCGATCATAAACATAATTAAGTGGATATTTATTTATTTACTAGTGTAACGCGAACATCTGAAGGAAAACAACGTGAGGAAACCTGCGGACGCCTGCGGAGAGGTTCAAAGGTAGTGCGTAAAGTCGTCCAATCGGCACTGGGCCCGCGTGGAGGACTAAGGCCTAATCACCAGGTTAATTACGGGTAGGCTCGTGCCCCTCAGTGGAGACGCTTTTATGAGCTGATGATGATGACCGTCTTACAGAATTATTTAAAAAATACACTAAATTTTTTTCATCTAACACAATCACATACAGCAAAAGCAACATCACGAACAAAAAACTCTCAGCGGTATGATTTCACGATAGGATAGCCAGGAAGGTACCCATCTTGAAACTTTGCCACAGACAAGCTACTATGCGACAGTGAAAAACTGGACTTTCTCCTCGAGATGAACATGAATAGGGTATGTTCTGATGGAAAACGATATGTACAACGTCCCCTGAATACAGCTTTCAATCCTAAGTACACGCGGGATACATTAAACACGGGAATGTAAATATTTGAGGGTGCTTTACTGGACATAGTGTTGTTTTGTTATAAAAGTTGGATCTGTAAAGTTAGTAGGAGGTAGCATGAACCAGGTCTAAACAAAATATAATAGAAGAAACAATGCTAGACATTGTACCTTTATTTGGGCATTCCGCATGATATTGATCTAAAGTAGACTGTAAACCGTAAGGAAGAATGGAAACAGGTAAACAGGTCCTGTCTTAAACTGGCCAGATTTAAGCCTTATATTTGAGATTAAATGTAAGTGGCAAACAAAACATTTCCCGAGCGGTTTTAGAAATCGATCTTATTATAATTATTTATCCATTTTCAATACTACTCGAATGTGCTACTTTGGTAAAACAAATAAAATTAATTTTAAAACAGTAAGTGAATTAATTAAATTCCTTTTAAACTTTCTCAAGCATAGGAATTGAATGGATCCTTCATAATTTTTATGGCATATTCAAATTATTACTTTATATCAAATAAGAATAAAAATAATTCAAAGTATTTTTATGATATGGCATTTTGTCGTGTTCCGACAAAACTGTGCATCTTCTTGAATATGGAATCCAGAGATGCCATGGATTTAAGTAGCCATTTGTAACAAAATTTTAAAGGAGAAACCTAGATTACAATGTGATAAGAGCGGCAACGTCTTATGACTAAATCCAGTCCATCATCCTAGGGAAAAACAAATCAAAAAGGCCAAATTTTAAGATGACGTCTACTTATGTACACATCATTGAACTAACTACATGGAAGCGGTGCATTTGACAATTTCCATAGATTTCTTTGATGTCAGAATGTGGCAAATTCGCTAGGAACCATAAATACATGGAAGGATGACTAAAATAACAACTGCACTGCATATCTTCATTCCTTTTTTCCTTAACGTATTTATATTATATTATAGTTATTTATATTGTATTTATTTTATTTATGTTATTTATATTATAGTTTACACACATTTCCTGATTTATTTAATATAAATTTAACCAAAAACTCACGAATTTGAATAACAGCCGTCAATTACACAAGACATATTTTTATGACCTAAAACACTTCATAAGGAACGAGCACACTTAAAGATAAATCACTATCTGAGCGTAAATTATACAGAAAATATTTTCTTATAATCAGGAGCCGCCATACCACTGACAGTACTATAATCCGGCCATGTGAGCAAGGTGTCAAACTGTTTTTAACAATCTTTAAGAATGCACGTCAAAATGTGATTTTTAATTTAGTAGTATGCTAAATAAATCCAATGACATAACATTGTATTGAGTCCACTGACAGATGTGACGACCTGCTAATTATGAGAACAATGTTCAGATTGCTGTCTCATTTTCGCTGACGCAAAATCGTGTAAGGAGTGAGAGCATCAGGTATACGTTTTGAATCGCTATTTTAGCCCGGATTCCATGCTTTAGTTAAATTTCTATGGTATACAAACATATATGACATAGACGCCATTCATTGAACATAATTTAGAATTATGGCATATACCTATAAGGACTGAGTTGTATATTTCAAGAAGTGAAAAAAGCTTTTCTTTTAATATACTTACTTTTAAAATCAAATCATTTCTTATAATTAAACGTTTATTTTAGTATGAGGCAAAATTCATTATTTTATACTTTATTAGTGTACTTAGTAATGGATTGCTTTTTTTTCGTGGGTATGTAATATGATCTATCTTATAAAAAAATACATTTTCACTGCATCTCTCTCCCATTATATATCCCCACTGAGAACGACTATAGGCGTAAGTGCAGATTGGGTGACTTCACGCATAACCTTTGAATATATTCGTAGGCGTGTGGAGGTTTCCTCACGATGTTTTCCTTCACCGTAAGAGCGTCGGATAAAGGTTTATATAATTTCAAAAAATGGAAAAGTGAAAGAAAATTTTTTTTTGCATTTTAGTTTTGAGACGGTTTTTTTTCCATTTTCAGTGGGTATTTTTAGCAGTCGGGTTTTTGTTTACTTTTAATTATATTGTTTTATGTGAATCTTACACATGCTATACCTATTATATTTTATGTATAATATATAGATTCATGTTAAGTTACATTTTTGCACACACTGGTACAGATTGACAAACACGTTACTTATTGTATTAATATGTTTTTATTTTAAGTTTAGACACATCCCAAGATCAGACAAGTGCCCGAGCTAATACCCTACTTGACGACGCTGATGACATCCAGAGGCAACTAGACAACGAAGCTAGGGACCGCATAAAATATGGACGGGTTTGTATGGACGTTACATGCACATTCAAAGGTCAGGAAAGGTTGTTGAAGTCCGTGGCCCATTTAGTGTAATGTTTAGATGTCAGCTACTACTGCAAGGAATCGTCCTTGTTCAGAAAAAACATTCGTGTGCATGAATGTGTCTGTTGGTATTTATATGGGCAATATTTACGTATAATGTGTATGTATACTTTTAAAAAATCTGAATGTTTTGGTATAGGATTTTTAATCCAAGATGACATTTTACCAAACTATGAATGAAACTTTCGAAATTTATTTATATTTTTAGCATCATAATGGCTCCATGCTTGAGCGGGATGCCTCTTTAGTCGTATAATTAAATGTTCACACACTTCGATCTTGAAAATGTTGTCAATGACAAACAGATTGAACCAGAAACCCTAAACTCTCGCTGTGATAAAGAAATAGACTAATTTATAATTCCAGCCTAAAACAATCTGGGTATTTCACATTCCTACGCAGTTTCCAGAAATACGCTTTGCAGATAAGACTACTAGACCAAGAAGATCAATCGTAAGTAATAATAAATTATCATGTATACAAGTATATTCTTCTATTGGCAGACAGTTTGTAAAAAATCTTCTTCTTTTTCACCCACCCAGTCGATTAATTTACACTATACAATCATACCGCCCATGTGGTTTCTGAGTATTTGACCCTTCGACCGCCAGAATTCTAGACAAAATGGAAAATCTATATTTGGTGACGCTTTTAGGCGTCTCTGGCAGCCAAAGGGTTATGGCCACCTCATAGCCTCTGCCGAAGTTTTAATGTAACGACCGTCATATTGGTAGCAGGGACCGACGACAGCATAACGTTTCCGGAGCACGGAACCATCTTTCTTTTTAGACAACCAGACTATTCAGCCTGCAACGACGTATCCAATCGAAAAAAATCACACAACGGCACTTGAATTTTAAAATTATGTGGTTTCCTAGTTCCGAATCAAGGAGAGATCTTAGTTTTATGGGCGAAACAGATTATTTTAGGGTTATATGAAAAACCCTTTAAGAACTAAAGAAACAATGATTATTCAAGGACCAGCCTTTCTCGATGGCCGTTAATTTATTTTTTCAGTTTATATTAAGACTAGTGCAGATAGTTAGTTTCTTAAATGACTATGTTATATGTAACAAGTACAAAATTAGGTGAAAAATCAAGATTGAAGTATTTAAATTGGGCTTCCTTTGTTTACTCGATTCAATACACTAAATGAATAACAGTCAGCGTTTAAAAGATAGGGGCTCTTTGGGTATCCAATTTAATAGATGCATCCAAAAAGTCAATAATATCGGTACAAAGTATCTATATTATTGTCAACGATCTCAAAAGATGGAACGTATAAAATTTCATATGCATTTGACATTAGTTTGATCAGTAAAATGTCTTGAACACTAGATTGCGTGAAGAGGTTTTTCGTTATATATTTATTTTTACTAAGGCTTGTATTCTAGAACGAGACCCCAGCGTTGATCTTTACTTAAATAGAGTAAGAAAGGGATGCCGCTATTTATCGTCTATAGCGCTATTCCTTTCTAACTCTATTTAAGTTAAGATCAACGCTTGATACATGTTCTAGAATACGGGCCTAATAATGCTGACATACCATTGGCGCGATGACTATAACCACATTATTGGCGGTTCGTTTGAATCTATCTATATGGCATTTTAAACGTCTGATTTTTTGAACGACTACAATGTTGACAACAATATGGATACTTTATTTGTACCCATATTATTGACTTTTTGGTTGCGTCTATTAATTTGGATAATCTGTGCCCCTATTTTTTAGATGCTGAGTGTACATGTAAGTTAAAATATAGATTTTACGTTGTTTCTATGCATGAAAGGTAAAAATCAACAATTATCAGAATCTACGTCACAAAATGTATCATTATCATCAAAATTATCTTTGGTTGAAAATCTTTGTAAATAAAGAGTTGGCTTCTGAGACAACGAATTAGAAACGAATCTCAGAATTTTGCGATAACATTGAAAATATAAGCCTTTAAGACCGTTATTTTACTTGTCAAATCAAAGTAGAATTCTAGATGTGGCGATTCTCAAAACTACTTTTTTAGAAAGTAAAATTGGTGCAGACATCTTAGCTTTGATAAAATGAAATAATTAAGTAAATTAAGTCGCCATCAAAAACAATATCCAGAGTGATCCATTAGACTAGTCTCCCACAGAAATAATCTTAAATAGGTACTGACTTATTCTAGTTTACTGTTTTATTTTTACGTATCTTAAAACTTTCGGTTCGGTTATTAATTATACACCTTTTTTTAGAAGTTTCTTCACCATCGTGCAACGGATGGTAGGAAGCAGTATGCAAACAGCTTACACAATATAAAAGGTAAATAAAGACTCGATGTAATGATAAAAAATATTTCTAACAGAGTTAACTGAAATAATTTACGTTGTCGCTCAATCGTTAACAATAGCTTCATATCGCCTAATGCCTAACCAATCTGATTTAATTCTGATCCTACTTGGTGTCATGCTACGCCATCCATATCTTGAAGTATTTTTAGTAAAAAATCCAGCAACGCAACTTTCATTACAAACAATTATTGATGGATCACGACAAGTTAAAAATTTAATTATTCAAAGCTTTCATAAATTACATACAAATCGTCAGAAATTTGAGTAGGACACATTTCAAGAGTTGATTGTATTTTTTTTAAATACTTTTAACTTCTTATTACGACCACCCCTGACAAACAATTAGCAGATTAATAAACATATACTCAATATATATTTCTCAACATAATTTAATAAGATTAATCACCAGTAACCGGGATATCTGGCGCAAAATGGAGGAGACCTATGTCCAGCAGTGGACTGCGTTAGGTTGAATAAAGAATCACCAGTGACTGATTTGACATAATGTATTTGTGCAATAAAACAGATAGCTATCAACATTATAATAAAGGTACATTTTAAATCAATTTGGCTCATTGCCATCAATCTGGCAATGAGCCAAATTGATTCCTGTATCCTTCCTATGTTGACACATCATTTTGTCTGATTTTGCACTAGTTTGAGCTTTATTTATACATCCTATACCTATCTACATGCCAAAGTTTCTACTCGTACAAGGCACGCAGAACTCACCTGTGGCAGTCCGGTAAAAAAAAACATTGAAAGTCGATTCTTTTGGATTACAATGCACGATTAATTTTGAAACCTCAGGGTGGTACAACATTTTTTTTGCTACTAGACTTTACAAACTGAGACTGAAGCTATCTGCATAGAATACTTAGAATATCATTTTTTGTGAACGACATTCGTATATCCAACAAGCACTGGATACTATACAATAAGCTATTCTAAAAGTTCCTTTGGGATTAGATTTCATTGAATTCTCCTCGTCATTTCGTTTTACCACTTCAAAAGGATGCCATCCCTTGTCATAGCTGACGTTATCGTATTTCGGAATTTCAACTTAGAAAATTCGGTTATTATAAATTCAAAATAATAAAATTCTCCACTGAGATACACTGAAATGTGTGCATCAAGAATTAAAATAATAAAAAAGAAGAAAGTATAGTACAAGTAGGACACGTCGTGCAACCCGTCCGCAGATTCATCCGCGCATAGTGAAGTGGGCCATATCTGTTGAGATCTATCTGCATATCCGCATTCCGTGATTTGTCGGTTTTTTGGGCGCTCAATGAGATCTACCGAGAAATACTTTCGTCACACCGACACAGACGGAAGCAATGAAGGCGGACAGAATTCTAGACACACGCGTGCGCTGTCACTTTTCTCCAAAACTATAGTTCTTGTACTCACAAAGTTACAACAAACTGCGTGAGTATTTGTATTCTATAAACCGCATTTAGATTGTCAAAAGAAACTTGAAAATAGTCAAAAACATTTATTTCAAATTAGGCTTACATATAGCACATACTTAAACTAAAAATATGAGTTTTGATGCTTTGAAAAAAAAGCGCTTCAGAGGTTTGGCCTGTTGAGAAAGAAGCACCCAATAAAACTCAACAGTGTTGCCTTTTTTAAAAACAATTCCTTAATGTAACAATATATCATAAACACTGAAATAACTGAGCAGTTTAAGACCACGGATTTTTATCACATAAATATTCGTCAATAGTGTAGTACCCTTTCTAGGTGTTGTTTGATTCTAACTTTAAACATATGAAAGGGCAACTCTACAATATTTTGTGGGACCTTATTGAAAAACTTTATACATCTTCCTATAAAAGATAATAGAAGAAGAAGTATATTTTGGGGTTCCCCATACTTTGAACTGAAACTCTAATATTTTATTAATCATACGTACAATATACGTATGGTGTCAATGTATAGGTATTCAAAAGTATGGTGTGTGTTGTGTGTTGTGTGTGTGTGTGTATCTGTGTTTTATACATTTATGTATGTGATTACTAATGTGATTGTGTATGTGATGAACCAGCAACAAATGGGATTGATAAAATTTTAAAAAACATATTGTGATCTGCATTACTACAAAAACTAACAAAAAAAATTACTTAAAAAAACATTTAAGGATGAACGATGCGCACTCTCTGAAAGTTGTACGTGCTATAATCAATTATCGAATTGCTCAATGCAAATTTTAATGAAAAGAGAGTATTATAGTGAATTAGCACTCAGATTTCAGAAATCAAACACAATATGCGACTCTATAGTCCTTTGTATAAACTTATGCAATCTAACCCAATATTTATTATAATAAAAATGAAAAAACCGCTACAGCATAAATTTTAATTGTTTGGCTGGGAAGTTATACTACCTAAATTTTGAGGCAATGTCAGGTTAAAATCACGTGAAGACTGCCAAAACGACGAAGTTTTTTGATCGGGAGACTCCAAATTTCGAAACAATTTTTTTGCCTAAATACTTTAATTGAATGTAAATAAACTATATCGAAACTGTTGACAATTTTCATGTATGTATGTAAAATGCGAAAACTAGTAAACAAACCTACCAAATTTATTTACCTATAAAAAGAATTTAATTACTTATTTTTATTTGTTTTAGAAGACATTGTGAAGGATTGGAATTACGCCGGTAAGTTAACATATTATTGTTTTTAAGAAGAATCTTCCTTTATTTTCAAACTAATTAATTACACTGCTGAAATACTGATAGATCCGTCCAATTTTGCGCTAGACATTTCGTCGGTCAAAATCCCTTGTCCAACTTTACTAGCGACCTTATGAATGTCATCGGTCCAGCGGGTCAGAGGAAGTCCTACGCTCCGCGTGACGTGAGACGTGCTCTTTTCTGCCAAATTCGTCTGCGCGATCCTACCGACTCAATCATTGATCACAAATAAGGATGCAGTTTGAGGTTTTTAGTGTTGGCGAAATATTTTTAAAATGAGTTGGAACACGGAACTCTTAAGAGGTCCTGTGGTCCAACTATTTTAAAAGTTGGACAAATGCCCTTAGTAAAGGCCCGTGGTCCAACCAGTTGGACCACCGCCCCGCACTGAAAAACAGATCGGTTTTTTACATCGCACAGAATAATCACAAACGAGTACACAGTCCATTAGTTTTCTTT
This sequence comes from Leucinodes orbonalis, assembly GCA_019425675.1. Lineage (NCBI taxonomy): Eukaryota > Metazoa > Arthropoda > Insecta > Lepidoptera > Crambidae > Leucinodes > Leucinodes orbonalis. Next base: position 44,986 of record PQWD01008564.1, read on the forward strand.
TAGCGGACTTATGAGATACCCAAACAGTGAGCTTCTTTTATGTTGTAGCGGGCAAACGAGCAGGCGGCTCATCTGATGGTAAATGACGCCGTCGCCTATGTACACTTGCAATACCAGAGGGCAAAGAAATGCATTGCCGGCCTTTAAGTGGGAATACGCTCTCTTCTTGAAGGATGCCTTCCCTGAGCGGTCGTACCGCTCAGGGAAAAGAGGAAATAAGTCAGATGGTAGCTGATTCCACAGTTTTGTCGTCTGAGACAAGAAATTACGACAAAAACGTACTGTCGAGGACTTCCATTCATCTAGGTGGTGAGGATGAAATTTTTAATTTTGCCTCGAAATACGGTGGTGGAATTTTGCAGCTGGAATGAGTCCGAACAATTCTTCCGAACACTCCCCGTAATATACGCGATAGAAGATGCAAAGTGACATTTCTACACAAACATAAAAGATCCAGCCTATCGGAAATATCCGAATCGTTGACGATTCGAGCAGCTCGTCTTTGAATACAGTCAAATGGACGAAGCTTTTTTGAGTGTTTACTACTATATGCGAAAATACTTTTTCCTTAACCCAGTTATATGGCAATATTTCACCTCTGTGACTATTTTATTTAATATTTATAGAACAACATCGATGGGCTACATCATTCCCAGAGTGTGGCGGTCGCTCGCAATCACCGGTCGATCTCCCGTACCATGGACTTAATATTGCGCGAGGAGCAAGGAAGATGTTATTCTACAACTACGACGTTATACCTGAAACGTTAAAACTTACCAGTAATGGTAGAAAAGGTTAATTTTATAACTTATTTTATGTTAGAACCTTCTACAAAATGAAAGATACAAAATAAATAAAATTAAATTGTTGGACATGGAAATGGTTGAAGCAGTTCAATTAAGACGCATTGGCACACTCACGCGAACATATACACCCCCACACTCACACATATATACACGCACACACTTACACACACAAACAAACACATACATACGCGCACACACACATATAGTGATAAATAAATGTTATTGTTATTATTATTATAACTGAATATTATCCTATTTATGTCTATATCCTTGCATCTGGTTTTTGTATTTATATCAAATCATATACATTATCTGTGTATGTACATAAGCACGTTCTTTAGTGTAAGCGTACGGAGGAGCATGTCTCTCATAACACAGGGGAACATTTATGGGAGCAGTTCTTAATATTTATTGTGAAATATTTCCAAACATAAATCTTTTCTTTCTTTTTAAAATATAAAATAATAGTAGGGTACACTGAAGTAGAATACGTCTTTTTATATAAATATAAATAACTGAAGGCAAGCAAACATCGAGTGGGATCTTAGAAACCTCCAGCCAATTGAGGGTACATCCACATCTCCAAGCTTACATCCCAATATCTAATTGATGGAGCTACTGTTTAAAGAGAACTTCATAGCAAAATTCAGGCATTATCAATACATAGGGTGGATAATTATATCCTATATTGGACTTATGAATCGACCTAATGTATTATTGATCCTTGCAAATAGTCAAAATGAAGCTTCAATTCATCATTAAATCTAGCCTACTAAAACTGGTCAAATTACAATAATATGTTATGGACCCGAGTTAAATAAAAATGTTCAAAAACTTAGCCAATACATGGGGAAATATAAATTTTAAATAATAATTATAGTTCAAAGCTTTAGACTATTTAAGATATATTTATTTCCGTGCCTTTGTATATTACTTCTTTCACTCTTCAACCAGTTGCAGTCAACTGCTGAAAATAGGTGTTCCCCAGATTTTGCAGTAGATGTTCCCGTCCTTTAAATAAATAATAAAATAATAAATATCCACTGACATTTACACAGCGCCATCTAGCCCCAAGTTAAGCGTGAAGCCTGTATTATGGGTACTAAACAACGGATAAACATACTTATATACGGTTTTTTTGTAAATACATACATATTATACATAGAAAACACCCAGACCATTACAAACAGACATGTTCATTCAAACAAATGTTTGTACTGCCCGGGGATCGAACCCGGATCCCTTGGTGTTGCAGTCGACGTCTCACCCGTAACACCAAATGGGTCGTCCTTTAGCTTTGCTTTAGTTATCCAGCCTCCACTAGCGAACTTTCGCAAGTCATCGGAACGGAGAGCATCCTATACTACGCTTGCCAAGATGTGGTCTCTACTCCAGACAGCACGTCTCTGTCGTCTCCTTACTCCAATTGTATGTGTGTGTTGCTGATCCGACGAGCTATGTCGGTAATTCACAAGGTTTCTGATTTTATTCTTAAGAGAGTCCCCGAGCATAGCTCGTTCCATTTTTCGCTGAGTGACATAATACTCGAGAACCAATCCCAGAGTCAGTGTTTGTCTCAGCTGCACATGACATTACGGGTAGAGTCGGTAAGTTCGCATTGCTCAAAGACTTTTGTCATTAAGTAAAGACCTGACGTAACCTGCTAAATGTCGCTCAGCCCAACTGAATCCTCGTACTAGCTTCACTCTCGAAGTTGTGCTGGCCAAGATGGATAGTTTGGCCCGAGTAAATGTATTCTTGCACAACCTCAAAAAAGACGTCATCGACGCACTGGTTGTGGCATCATATTGTCGACATTCGTCGTATTAAAATGCCATGCCAAGTCTAACGCGTTGGTAGGATTTATTAGGTTGTTAAGGTTCTCAGCAAGCTCTTCTGGTGGCTTTGCTACGATGACTATATCCACAGCCAAACATAGATATTAAAAATACTCTTAAAAATACTATTGACGTTAACGCCTCGTTCAGAACAGTCCAGGGTCTTGTAGACAAACTCCATTGCGTTTGTAAACAGTTTTGGGGATATGACACCCACTGTCTTACTCCGCTTCTCAAATATATGGGTCTTGCCGCTGTACTTGGATCTGAACAGTCATTGATGCCGATATATCGCCAGTCAATACCACATCGCTGCAGAGCCTCCAGCACAGCCCAAGTTTTGATGGAGTCGAAGGCTTTCTCGGAGTCAACAAATGCCATACACCATGGCTGGTTATACTCTTTGGTCTTGTGTATATGCTGGCAAACAGTAGCTTATAACTCTTAAAGAAAATTTTATCACCCTTCTTGAAGAACAAGAACGCTTCTGGATCATTCCTCCGGTGTAGTTTCAGGATGGATGACGCCATGAACCTATTGAACGCCGGGAACACAGACACAATAGAAAATCCATTGTGTCTAGCGCTTTAAGGCGTCATTGGCGGTCAAAGGGTTAAAGAGCTCAATCAATGCCCTCCTTAAACACTTTGACAAATACGTTTCTGACAGATTTTAGTGACAGTAACGAAATTATGCGATTTGAAGCGAAATCTGGGGGCACGGTAGTGCCCCCGCCAAGTCGAGCGCGAAGCAAACACTGCCATACCATCCTTTACAGGATCCATTTCTCGGCATTTTCAGGCCCCAAGTTTGGATAATACCAGAGCGCTGAAATTTTCGTCATCTAGTCACACAACATCAACCATAATAATAAAGTTATCGCAGTAAGGAACCTTAGACTTGGCACGTCTTTGTCTTGATTTCATTACTTTTTAGAGATTATCAAGCAGCTCCATCGAGACTTGGCTAGATTTTGTCATTCTGTACAAACTGTGTACTGTTTTTGGTGGGATATGTTATATACAAGCCAATTAAATGCTCGCGTCATTGTCTTATATGGTAATGAGGAACGCCTTTCGCACGATTATGACGACATCCTATCTAACTAGATTACTACCTACCTGCTAATTACCTGCACCAGCAACTATATTACATCTACCGTCTAATGCATTAATTCCTATCTAGGGATACTAATTATATGATCAATAACTTATTTACTCACTAACTAACAATTTCTGAACGTTACATTTTTTCATGCTACAACGGTTGAAACGCAATGTATTCCTTATATATTTTTCGTGAAGGTTATTTGTAACATTTTGTTTTTATTCCGGTTTCAAAATGTTTACGAGAACTTATTTGGATTTGCAAAACAAAATTGAAGTGTAATTTGACAGGCTCGCAGCTCTACAGGATTGGCTTTCTTATTTTTCACCACTCGCTTCGGTCTATTTTTACCCGACGGCCGCAAGAGGGTTATGTTTCATTACCTGAATGCCGCAGGAGGGATATGATTTTCAAGCGTATGTATGTTTGTGTGTATTAGATTTCTATTTTTTGAACACATTACATGTCTTTAGATTTGTCTTTATAGCGCGAGTATCACTGGATAGATTAAAAGTATAACAAAATCATAATGGCGGATTATGGACACCATTTTGTAAGTTTGAAAAAAATTGCAATCCCATCCATCGGGGGCGTTGAATAGGTCTTACTTACAAAAACATAACAAGTATGTGAAAACACCGTTTCGATACGTTTACAAAAAATGAGCCAGAAGAGACTGACACCGTCTATTTATTTTTAGAAAATAAATAAATAGTGTTTATCTAGCTCAGAAGTCTATATTTAGCAGTGGACGATGGTGATTAAAGTCTAAAAGAAAAATCAAGTAACAAACAAAAACCCGACTGCTAAAATACCCACTGAAAAGGGAAAAACAAGTTCTACCATATAGTGCGTACATGATTGGTATCTACACTCACAAAAACAACTCAAAAATATATTTTTTTATTTAAAGCTACATATTAAAATACATTTCATGTATTACATGGTATTGCAGGTGGTAACAAACAAAACTATTTACCATCGTACGAATATTATTGATTAATTAAAAACCTTTTTAAGACTCAAATTATGAACTAGTGTAATCTAGTTACCTATTTACGGTCTCCTAGTACTTTTTAAAACAATGGTTTTCATTCAGACAAAAACACTTTAATGTTTTCAAAACAATCAAAAATCTTATGATATGACTGATTTCATGTTATTATATTACCTTTTGATTTGTGTAGTTGTTGGTTTCAAACATTTTCTGTGACAGTCTTGACAAGACAATCTATAGACCTTACTTTAAGTAAGTAGTAGGTTTGGTTTTAAAGTAAGGTCTATAGATTCTTATATCTGTATATAATAACCATTTTGAATATTACTAGTTACAACTATTAGTTATTTATTAGTGTAATAATCGCCACACTATCCAAATGGAATAAACGGTATACCATACTTTGTTTTAATATTGCTGTAATATATGTGTTATGTGAATGTATGTATATAATATTTCATCCAAGGGATGCGTTGATACTGTATATGTATGTATGTTTTGAAATTATATTTATTGTATTTATTATTTTATATAACTTAGGTCTAACTTTTGCACAGCCCAATTAATCATTTTAAGAAACTATCCTCTTCTGAAGGTTGTCTGGAAGAAATTGCTTTTTCAGTAATAAGGACCGCCTTATTTGTACACTTTTGTTCTGTCCATTGTTTTCCTTGTAATATGTTTTATGTGCAATAAAAGTTTATTATTATTATTATTAATATACTGAAGTAAATTTCATCACTGTCCATTATAAAGTAAATGGAAAATAAAATAAATTAAATTGGGGGAAACGGGAACTAGACCTACTGTAGCTTGTAAATTACCTAAATCTTTGTTCGGTGACGGCCAGTGGTTGGTTATATTAAGAGAGATAATAACTGTCTGTAAGTTGTTGCTCTCCTTCAATGCCGCTCCGTCATGGTTAGTCGTATTAAGTACTTACCATTAGGTAAGCGTATACCTATAACATACAAAAAACTTTTCTTTATAAAATAATTAAGAAGATCCTAATTGCATAAAATGTAAGCAATAAATATTCAAACTATTGAATGCATAAAATATGTATATTGTTCTAATGGTTTTTTTATTTATATAGAGCGTAATATAGGGCGTCGGTGGCTCAATGGTGTGGACTGTCGCTTCCTACGTTTAGGGCTGAGTTTTCAAATCCCGACACGTACCAACGTATTTCGAAAAATATACTGTTATCCGACGCTCTTACGGTGAAGGCAACACGTGAGCGGAAACCATGTTCATGCAAGCCTGCGAAGAGATTCGAAGGTTGTGTGTGAAGTCGTCGTCCAATCCGCACCGGGCCCGCGTGGACGTCTAAGGCCTAATCACCCTATACGGGTAGGCTCGTGCCCCTCCGTGGGGACGTTTAATGAGCTGATGTTAATGATTTGAAATATCTCAGAATTGGTATTTGTATAATACAGGATATTGGATTGGCAGGACTAAGCTAAAACGATGACGAAATGGTCAAATTGTTTTCAGTTATATTTTTTTGGGAAAATGGCCAAAGGTAAACGTCCATATATCTACGGTGGAGCAGCGCACAGCCGTCGATATTTATTTCACTCACTGACACTGCACTGTCCGTCTGAGCATACAGTGACAGGCCTGCAGTATCCAATTGAGAGCCAAGCCCTGCACATATCGGCCGAGTATCAGTCCATGGAGCAGGCAATGAAAGCATCGGTCAGGGATCCGCTGGCGTTCCTTGCTGTCTCAAGTATGTACAAGGTTAGTCGAATTTGGGCTAACAAAGTCAAAATCTTTTCGACAAGTATTGACGATCCGTGTGGTGTAATGAGTGAGACGTCGACTAATTCGCCAAAGGTTTTGGGTTCGATCCCCGGGCAGTACAAAAATTTACTTGTATTGATTAGTAGATTTAAGAAATATACATATACGAAGATTATTATTTTGTAATGACGGCCATCTAGGATTTGAAATTTATGGAACTGAATCATCATCATCATCATCATCATTACAGCCCAATTAAGTCCACTGCTGAACGAAGGCCTCCCCTAATGATTTCCACGCGGACCGATCCCTTGCAGTTGACATCCATCTGCTACCCGCCACCTTAACCAGATCATCCGTCCATCTGGTTGGGGTCGGCCTACGCTTCGCTTTCCGTTACGTGGACGCCACTCGAGAACCTTTCCGCCCCATCGGCCATCGGTTCTACGCACTATATGCCCTGCCCACTGCCACTTCAACTTGCTAATCCTCTGGGCTATGTCGGTCACCCTAGTTCTCCTACGGATATCATCGTTTCGGATTTTATCGCGTAGGGAGACACCTAACATAGCCCTCTCCATAGCACGCTGAGCAACCTTGAGTCTATTCAAGAGGCCCTTAGTGAGCGACCACGTTTCGCTTCCGTATGTCATAACTGGCAACACACACTGGTCAAAGACCTTCGTCTTGAGACACTGAGGTATTTTGGACGAAAAGATCTGCCTTAACTTCCCGAACGCTGCCCATCCTAATTGGATTCGACGAGAAACCTCCTTCTCGAAGTTGGACCTACCCATTTGGACTACCTGTCCCAGGTACACATATTCGTCAACAACTTCGAGGACAGAACTTCCAACTGATATCGGTATAGGTACGACATGGGCATTAGACATGACTTTCGTCTTGTCCATGTTCATTTTAAGACCCACCTGTTGAGAAGCTCCGTCTAGGGTTTCGAGCTTAGTGCTTAAATCCTCCATGGATTCTGCCATGACTACTATATCATCGGCAAATCGAAGATGAGTGATGTACTCGCCATTCACGTTGATGCCAAGTCCTTTCCAATCGAGCAGCTTAAACATATCTTCCAACGCAACTGTGAACAGTTTCGGAGATATAACGTCTCCCTGTCTCACTCCTCGGTGCAATTGGATAGGTTGTGTAAGCTCTTCATGTACACGGACTGACATAGTAGCGCTCTCGTACAGACATCTCAATACTTCGATATAGCGAAAGTCAATATGGCACCGTTGGAGGGCCTGAAGCACAGCCCAAGTCTCGATCGAATCAAAGGCTTTCTCATAATCCACAAACGCCAAGCATAATGGCCGGTTATACTCTCTAGTCTTCTGTATAACCTGCCGCAGCGTATGTATGGAACTGAATAGCATTTGACAAATTTTCCTAGTGAAGCACTTTTATTTGATACACACACAAAGTGTCACTAGTACACTACATTGCATAAGCATAACAAGATAGTGAAATCACAAAATTGCATTTAACAGATTCCGTTACTACTCGTATTTATTAAAAAAAAACGTATTATTGTTTTCAGTATTCAAATAGTAGTAACGAGGGCTTGGAAATACTGGTACAGGCTTCTAAAGGAAAGACAGCAGTGCCTGCAGCCATCGCTCCTCAACCACTAAGTTACTTTTGCCCGCCCTTTAATGAATATGTGTGCTACCAAGGGTCATTGACCGAACCGCCCTGTACCGAAGCTGTCCTATGGTTTGTCAGGGGAATAACTTTGCCCGTCACCAGAGTATGTATGTCATAACATAATAAAAAAACAATGATCACAGATATTTATATTCTAGTCTCAACTTTGTCTTCTAGTTTCCTTCCTTGAGTGAAAGCTCCTTAAACGAGGCTTCAAAGAGCTTTTACTAAGGGAAGTAAACAACAGGTCAACATAAAACCTATATTTTTAAACATACTTTATTATATTTATGCAGTTTATATAAACGGTGTCCCAATCAGAACAAACATAATAAGTATATACGAGAACAAAAACTCATTGCACTCACAAATTTGTACTGCACAAGGATCGAACCCGAAATCTTGTTGTTGCTACTAAGTCCAAAACGAAATCTAAGGCCTTAACGCCCTGTAATCAATCAAAATCAAAAATTGGTTATTCATTTTAGATCCATACAGAACACTTACGAATGACAAATTAAAATCTACCGCTGTAATCTTACACCCGGTAAATTTACTAGCTACAGTGCCCTCACCCCAAAACACAGAAGTGCAAAACACTTTCTATTTCACGGTACGATATCTGGCACTGTGGTGGTACCTACCTAGACTTTATTGTTTTCTATGTTACGAAGTGAACGGGACTGTCAGAACGCTCACCTGATGGTAAGTGATACGCCTGACTATGACAGAGCGGCATTGAAGGAGACCAACAACTGATAGACACTTATTATTCTCTCCACCAATGCCGTACTACGCCCGTCACCCGAGACAACAGTTGTTAGGTCTCTTATACCCGGTAATTTCACTACCTACAGTGCCCTCATCCCGAAACACAAAAGTGCATAGCACTCTTATTTCACGGGATGATATCTGCCACTGCGGTAGTACTTGCCTAGACGACTTATTACCGAGTCTACCACCTAGTAAATCATATTTTTTTGTTATTATACCAAAGACGTAAAAATAAAAGTTATTGTGTTGCTTAATAATTTTTATTCTCTTTGATTATCAGAGACTCGCGAAACTATTTTAAGTATTTTATGTAAAAAATTAGCAACTAAGCAGGCCCATGATCTCGAAAAGGTATCATGATATTGGCTTAATTGTGACGGTAAGATTTTAAGCAGTAATATCCAACAAGTTTTACACCTTGTGCTAGAGAAATAGTTGAGATAGACCCATGATTACAGACGACTTTATACGAAAAATTATCATCATAATAATGTTGAATGTTGTTAATAGTAACCTTATTTGATTGTTTAATACCTACACGATAGTTCCTCAATATAAAAGTAGCACCAAAGGCAACAGAAATATTTAAGTTTTTTCCTGCTCTTTATAAAATTTCATTAATCGATTGCTGACGAATAACTAGTGGAGAGATTAAAGCTGTATAAAGCGAAAAGCTTACTGAATAGAAACGAGCAAATTTTGTTTCTAATAATAACCAATAATAGAGACTTAAGTTTGAAATAGCACCGCCAAGAAAACAACTTGAAATTGACTTTTACACGATTTGTATTTGTATTTAATCATTAATAAATTATTGTGAAGTTTGACTGAGATGACTTCTATGTGCTGGTATCTCGAATAAGAAGGGAAATGGAAAAAATATTTCACTATTGACGATAGTAATGCTTTGGCAATACGTCATTTTTTACAGCACCTAATAACATAACAAAAAACTAAATGATTTTTGCCTACCTTACTCGTACAACCAATTATTCATCCATACATCAACACTTCCACTACACTAACAAGTGAATAACTTGAATAATTAATGTTTTCATTTGTTATAAACAGTATTTTTTGGAATTTCTATAGTTATAAACTTCAACAGCGTTAAGGTTCAGTTAGATAAATATAATAATATAGGTTTGTAATTGTCCTTGTTTAAGCATTAGTTTGCATTAGGAAACCTTGACAAATGTTGCTTCTGAAATAGAGATTTGCTAATTAATCTTGTATGAGAGCCCTGTTAAAGATTTTCGGAAACTGGGGCAGGCGCTAAAATCTGTCCAACAGAATACCAGCAGACATCAAGTTGAATCAAGCGAAATAAGGAGTATGACCATTGTATCACAAGTATCACAACACGTCCCGGACAAAGGGTCGAGTTTGAGATGTTTATTGTCATTATTGTTAGGATTCTGTCTGCTTAAACTAAACATAAAATGCCTAGGTGTTTTGGAACTATGTTTTTTACAGCTAAAATTTTTCAATATTAATTCTTTTAAAAAAATTCCCAGGGTTAGAAATTGCCTTACGCTTTTTTAACTGTCATTTTCAAGATTGTAGTGTATCAAAAATGAACACACTCGATACACGATGAAGATACACAATGGGCCACCAACATCTTAATCATCATATTTAATTAACTTAAAACCAAGATTTGCCAAAAAACTTGACATTTAAAATTTTATCCCTAAAATCGGTCATACTCTAAGAAGAGTAAAGTCCCGAAAAGCTAACAGTTTTACTTTAATTAATACTTCAATAGCCCTATTAAGGGGGGCCCTATTAATTAATAATTTATAGGGGCCCGAAACCAAATTTGCTACAACCCCCGCGCTAGCATAATCCAGCACTGGAACCACAGGAACAAATATTTTCCCGTGGTCAGACTAAGTCAACAAAACGAATGGACCACGTCAATAGACGGATTCAAGTACTCATGTAGATACTGCTTCCACGATTTTACACTTTAGTAATAAATAATAATCCACTGATATTCCCATAGCGCCATCTAGCTCCTTATTAAGAGAGGACTTTGTAGTACTAAACAACAGATAAACATTTTAATATACTTTTCTTTTGTAAATACATAATAGTAATGTTTAACTGACCATGAATAGTAAATAGACTTCTGCCATAATATAAGACTTGAACGATTTTATAATAAGAAAGTAATGTTAAGGCTTACGTAAATAGAATTATCCCACTACAAAGAAGCTAGCTTTCTATGTCTATCCCTCACAAACATAAAAAGATACGTATCCTAGAGTAACGATGGTCTTTAGTTAATTGAATTGACAACATCTACGTTAGCAGTTAGAGGAAAACATTTTTCTTTTAGATAGTATTCGATATCCATATATGTACGCTTTTAGTTCTATTGTATCCTAATACATTGCCAGTGACATTCCACTATTGACATTATGGGGTAAAGTATTATAAAGATTGACATTGATCTAATGATACAGCCTATTTAGCTTTTCCTTTTTTGTAGGTTTTATTAATTGCTTCTTTCTTACAAAAAATCTTTTGAGTACTTTCTCTTAATTTTTATTTTAATAATTTGGTTCAGAAACAGAATGAAATGTACAACAACGTACAATTATCACTGCCATACCATACCATCCTTTACAGGATCCATTTCGCGGCATTTTCAGGCCCCAAGTTGAGAACCTTTGGATAATACCAGAGCGCTGAAATTTTCGTCATCTAGTAAGATATAATAACATACTTTAAATCCAAAATTTCAAGTCTGTAGGTCATTTAGTTCCGACGTTAAGCGAAAGCAGTTTCGCATTTTTGACAGATAGACACTCACTCATGATCATCAAAATAGAACTAGTACTTCCCACTATCTCAGAGAGCTGAAATTTGGTACAGGTTAGGGTTTAATGGCTACATGAAGGAAAAACTATAAAAACTTGGATGATCGAAATCTGGAGTACCTGGTGACCCTGCTTAGATAACTAATTCATCAAAATAGAACTAGTACTTCCCATTAACTCAGAGAGTTGAAATTTGGTACAGAGTTAGGGTTTAATGGCTATATAAAGGGATTACTATAAAAACATGGATGATCGAAATTCTGGAGCACCTGGTGACCCTGCTTAGATTACAAAAGAGCCCAGCCAAACTATAAGAGATCGACATACTGCCTTTAAACAATATACATTCAACATGGTGGGCCGCTTCATCCAATGTCAAAAATCGGGGGGCACGGTAGTGCCTCCGCCAAGTCGAGCGTGCTAGATTTTTTTGTAGAAAAACATTCTGTAAAAAATCTAGCCAAGTCTCGATGGAGCTTCTTGATTATCTCTAAAAAGTAATGAAATCAAGACAAAGACGTGCCAAGTCTAAGGTTCCTTACTTCGATTACTTTATTATTATGGTTAATGTTGTGTGAATTGGCCGTTGAACATTCTTTATACGTTAGTGGCTTTATCAAGCCTACAATCGACGGGTTATTGAATCACCGTTTTCCAAGTGGCAAATTTGTATCGTCAATGGGTAGCGGTTCTGGCGACAGAATAGTGCAATGGTGTCATGGAGCCCCTGGTTGTGTATCCTTGTATACTCTTCATATACAGTAAACATGACATGCAATGAGTGTATATGTTTACAACGGTTTTTTAAAGAAATAATATATTTAAATACACGATATGCCCTTTAACCTATTATCAAGCATAAGCTATAGTCAAGGAGCTTCGGATATTTTACGCCTTTTACTCAACCGTTCCAACTTAAAATATTGAAGCCTAGCATCAAAGGGAGGACAATCGCGGCATTTGTTGAAAACCATTTTGTTTTTTATTTATTTTTTTACACATTGGAACTTTTTACTACTACTCGATTTATTATATTAATATTGAGAGTTTCTGAACTCTGCAGTGTGGGTTGATTCGTCTTCATTAACACCCTTTCAGAACACCAGCGCTATCTTAGTAGAATCAGCTACGACAGTATTATGCTGAGAAAGGGTCAATTTTGTCCACTTAGACTGCATATGATATTTTAAATTAAACTTACCACAAGGTATTTCATTATTAATAATTTTATATTGCCATTACCTTTCCCACTAAGTGCCTTTTTCCTGCAACCCCTGTGCGGCCATTATTCCTAAATTAACTTTTGTTTTTTTTCTTCCATTATTTAACGGAAAGCTATACCACTGTTTGTACAATTTAAAAATGTAAATACCTAAAACATTGTGGATATTAATATACGCTAATGTTGCTTGAATGATTATTGTTCGTAATTATTTGGCTCTATTTCCGCTGGAATGTTATTTATTACCTAACCTAAAACGTAGCCGCTGTTATAAAGAATATGTCTACTTTAATTATATACACCGGAGCATGATGGACTTAGTGTCGAGCATTCTAAATATGAGGGGCACCATTTACCCCAAGTGTTAAGTGCTTTTTTTCTCATCGTTAGAACTATACGTATATTACTCTGATATAAAATAGTAGTTCAAAATAGGGGGATTGTAGCTCGTAAATCCTGTACACAGCTCGCTTAGCTTATATCTTAAAAATATAAGTTAGTAAACAACAAAGTAATTAAAATTAAAATCGTCTTTGAAAACTTTAAGGCTAATGTGCTACCATATAAAATATTTGTACCTATGAATTGTAAGAAAGCTGTTTGTTTCTTTAATAATAAATAAATTAATATTTACCTAGATTAAAAAAAATATTTAGTTTGAAATGGTTTTTTTATGTTATCGTTTTATTATTAGGCAAATGTATTTTCAGAAATTAATATCCTCTTATTTTACTAGAACTAACAAACAAACTCCACATTTAAGGTAAGAATGTGTTTAGAGACAGTGCCTAAACTGTGTAAGGATTTAACATTATAGATGAAATAAGTTGTAGTGTATAACAAGATTCCGCTACAGTTTTCCGACAGTAATTCATCGATTACGATTAACGACTATAACAAACGATGTTATGATAATTTACTGTATGGGAAACAAAGTTTCTAGCACGTGACTAATATAGTAAACAATGAGTATGAAATGTATAATGATTAGAAACAATAATATATCTGGTGATTATTATAGCAAATATAATACGGGCAAATGAAATTCTGGCAAGTGAATGTATACCTAATTCGTCATCGGACTATTTGCCGAGAGGCCGATTCACTTATTTTCATTTGCCCGACTCCTTTCACCTATGGACATTTCGTCAAAAGGACTTCCTGTTATATTGTGCAAATATCAAAATTAGATAGAAACAAACGAACTATTAGGGAATGGGGGAGCCCTTCCTTAGCCTAGGCCTAAATTCTTTCAGTGAATTTTGCGTGAAAGAGTAACAAACAGCAACGAGCTGCGTCTGTGTTTCCGGGCACATACAACCCTGTAGCATTTAAAAAACGACTGAATATGCTTTTTCTGGGCAAGTTTGCTTCACCTTAGAGCACTTCTCTTTCACTAGGAGAGTCTGAGTTTATGAGCATGCCCATCATGAATAAATAAAACACGCATCCTTACAAACTTTCACATTTATAATACTAATTAGATTTTGGCACTGCTTAGCTTTATTTTGACAACTCATGTAGTGCAGTAATAGAGAAGTCGGCTACAAACCAAGAATTTATTCACATAAATGTTTGTATTTGTCCGGGGGTATCTATGTAGGTATGTATTTACAGAAAATAATATATTCAAAAGTTTATCCGTTGTTTAGTAGTTAACTCCACTATCTCTGTTTTCATCATTAATGCTCTTAATGCTTTTCCCCATTTTCTGCATCCGGCATCCGTCACCTTTCGCAAGTTGTCGGTCCATCGAGCCAAACCGCCTTCTAAGCTACGCTTGCGAAGACGGCTATTTCGGTTATCCACGCGTACGAATAAATATAATATAATCTGTATCGGATATAAATACACAATGTTTTGTTTACTTTCAGGAGGTCGTTGAAGCGGCTCGCGGTTTGCTGGGCGTCAGTTCCGGGGAACCCGGACATCAGTTCATCCGTTCTGTGCAGCCGCTTAATGACAGGAAGGTGTATTTTTTCAAAAATTAAGGTACTTTGTATAAGTTTTATGACCATTGGTTATTTTATAATTCGATTAGATATAAAATTGTATTACAATTATACATTAGTTTAGATCTTTTTGTCAACTCAGATAAGAAAAACTACTACCGACAAACTGTTTTATAGTTTGGCAGATAATTTTAATTATTGTGCATTGTTTTTTACTAACTTCATTTTTGTTGTACCATATCGATGGAAAGCATAATGGTTGTAAGTAGCATAAAACTTTACACCAGAGCAAAAAACTGTTTCAAAATTCATAAAAATACCTGACCTTTTAAATGATTCTAGAAATGTGTTAGATAGATAAATTATTGTACACGTTTTTGTTGAAATAGTCCATATTTATGATGATGATCCTCTTTTCTTTGTCTTCTTCTTGAAGGCCTCTGAATGGTTGATAACACCGTAACCCGTGCCTCACTTAACGTGTCACTCAAACTTTGAAAATCTTCTGTTGGAAAAGCTTAATATAATTTTATTGGATTCGCGTGGTTTATTGGATAATTACGATTCTTTTTTGTTGGAAAGAAGTGCATAACTTACACATTCAAGGTAGCTGATGCCACACGTACAACAAATCCCTACGGCAATTAGAGGGGGGTGTAAATTTAAATGAGACTCACCAATTTCATGAGAAAGGACATGAGAATTTACACGTGACTGGTGAGAATAACTAAAAACCTCTTAAAAATAAACACTTAAAAAACTGCCTAGCAACTTACAAAAAGAACTGAAATCCTACCAAAAATATTTCATGTAAAATGTTAGAGCAAGACGACCACCTAAGGCTGGCGCTGTAAAAAAACAGATCACATGTAGTGTCAAGCTTCTGAATCTATACGACCTAACTCTACCGACCCTTACTTCAACAAACTACATATAAGAAACTAAATATTCGCATCATATCCACGGCGGTAGCGAAACGGCGAAGCCTTAAATTTTTACTGATATGTAGAATTTGTCGAAGTAAGGGTCGTTAGATTGAGGCCGTGTACATTCAGAAGCTGGGCTCTACAGGAGATCCGGTATCTTTTTCACAGCACATGCCATTATGCCAATTTCCATCGCTTACCACCAGATTGCACCAGAAGCAACTGAAAATCGTGTCTAAATCAAATACCTACAGCTGATTCAACGAAGATTGATTGAAGAGTGCATCGTTACAGTAAATGCATACTTTTTAAGAATATAACAAAGAATAAGACAAAGTCTATCTACGCACGCAGTCAAGTATAATAACTACTGTTACAAGTCTTAAAAGATGTTATATATATACTTTCTATGATATAGAAATCATAATGTTATACGTTTTGCAAAATCAATGTATTGTGTCATGTGTATTTGAACAGCTGTTCTGTATCGATTCTTGAATTGTTAAGTTGCTATCGGACTAAAGGTCTACAAAATAAGTGCAGTTCCGACGATGCAAACTTATCATAGTTATCATATATCATTATCATATCATTTGTTCTCATGGCAAAATAAGCAGATTTATATTTATTCCAGTCAGTTTTTTTCTGAACTAAAAAATTATGGATTTTATCAAATTTAATGCAATTTTTAATTTCAAAACCGCCTCCGTGCTCAAGTGGGCACATGTTCTCGCGGGGAGAAGTCATTTTGTGCGAATTTTCCAAACTTGGCTAGGACATTTCAGGCTTAATCACCTGGATGTCTGGATGATTCCGTGCTTCAGATGGTACGGTCTACAATCTAAGTATGGTAGTCGTTAATACCCAGCAATCCGCATTGGGCCCGCGTGGTGAATTATGGTCCAACATCTCATAGCTATGCTGTGCGGGGAGGCCTATGCCCTGCAGGGGGCCGTAATAGGCTGATGATGATTAATCTTAAATAATCAATATAATACTTTAAACTATCTATAATCAATATGCAGGTACTTTAAACCATCCCTAACGATCACAACGACACGTCGATGCAAAATCGTGTACAGCTTCTCTGAGATTTTTAGTGTTTTGATTAATTTGCATGCTATTTGAATCTCCTACGCTGCTGAAATGGAATATTTAATAGATAATTATATTCACTTTTATTTATTAAAGCGGTGTAACACGCGGTACATGATATTCTCCCGCAGTAAACGTAACCTATGCGTTTCGCTTCGTAAATCGCGCAGCTCATGCGCCATGAGGTACGCCCGCGCGGTACAACATTACTTAATTCTTCTAAAAAACAGCCTTTTCTAAAGCCTAAGATTTTCCTTGTTTCATCAGCTAGCTGCTAATGAAAGTCCCATCAAAATCGGTCAACCCGTTTTAAAAGATTACCTGAACAAATAGATAGACAAAATTCTAAAAAAACAATATTTTAGTATATTTTCTGCACATATATTCATAGGCATGTAGTATAAACGGTTGTTTCAATATTACAAACAGTAACTCCAATTTTATTTATGTCTAAAGATGTGATGTTGAGCGTCTTTACGAGTAAGCTGCAAAGTGGACTTTTATAAAAAAAAATTAAGACTAGCAGTTTTACAAATTTATCGATTTATTATAGCCTATAATTTTAATAAAAATCTGAATACCAGACGTGGCGCCCAGAAGCCTGGCTAAGCCATAAACGATATAAATACCGCATTAAAAAGTTGCTATCATTTTGCCATCTTTTGCCAATATGATGAGTAGGTAGGTACATATTGCACGTCAACTTACATATAAAATAAAATCAATTGGCGGAAGACATCGCGAACGTGGTCCTAGTTTGTTTATTTATTTATTTATATGTCAAGAGGTACCTAAGACATGAATATAATTTAGAAAATGCATATGAAGAATTAAAAACATAGTCATAATAAAATTTGTCATAAATGTAATTCTTAAGTAAATAAAGTATTTATTACTAAGATGAAAATGCATGCGGCGTTGCCTTTAAATGTTTGTGGTAATAAGTTATCAAAGGTATCATATATTTTATTTATAAGTAATATTTTACATAAACGTTGGTGAACCTTACAAATAAATAAATAAATGTAGTACCATGAAACTCCCTCCTATGCAAATCCAATGTGTTGTGAGCGCTATAGTATCAGTCCACGTCGGTTTCTTATCGCGGCCCCGCGACGCTATAGTTCTTGTCACATTCTCTAAAGTCTTATCAACTTATCGGACATCTAACTAATCCCACATTGATGTATTTATTATAACAGTAGTACATAACACGCGATTTGTACCCGTAGTATGAGCATAATCTGTTGTTTTATTAAAGTTAAACATCTCGCTTCAGTTGAGCACAAAGCCCTTCGTAAATCTCTCTCGAAGTATTTATAATACTCGCTGTAAAGGGTCTCCAAAACTTCACAATATCGTTGTAGTAGGATTTCAATCAACAAAAGATTAATATAAAACAAATAAAAGGTTATACTCACAATACAAGTTTAAATACATAATATATCCATGACAAAGATTATATATTATCCTGAAGTGAAGACACAATTAGGAAAGTCGCGGGTACAGCAAAAAGCGCGAGGGCAATACAATTTTTACATCATCATTCATCATCATCATCTCTTCGCAGGCGTGCGTGAAGGTTCCTCACGATGTTTTCCTTCACCGTAAGAGCGTCGGATAACGTACATATTTTCGAAATTCGAAAATACATTGGTACGTGTCGGATTTGAACCTCAGCCTCCCGGTAGGAAGGCGACAGTCCACACCACTGAGCCACCGACGCTCAATTTTTACATACGAGTATATAAAAGGCTTATAAACATTTTTTTGCGATATACATATTTTAAAGACCTAATATAAAAATATATTTATATGTATAAATTGTTACAAATAGTAAAATATTAAATTATAAGAAACTTCTGTGAGTGTTCTGACATCGTCGTGCGAATTGTAAAGTATACCTGTCTGTTAATCCAACTACCTATGTGTCAAGTACTCTTGAGAACTGATCTGATCACTGATCGCCTTCATAATAGGTATAATAGATTTCATCATCAGCTCATTAAACGTCCCCACCGAGGGGCACGAGCCTACCCGTATAGGGTGATTAGGCCTTAGTCATCCACGCGGGCCCAGTGCGGGTTGGACGATTTCACGCACAACCTTTGAATCTCTTCGCAGGCGTGCGCAGGTTATTTGTCTATAGCTATCTGCTCTGCCTGGTGCGCTGAAATGTAAAATTATTCTTTTTATTCTATCCTATACGATCCCCTCGGAGAGCCTCTGTTCAGCAATGGACTATATCTGTAATAATAACCCTTTAGTCGTAAAATGTTTAAACATCGTTCGATATTGAAATTATTTCATTAAACTTTTAATAACAAAGCTTCAAGCAAATATCTTTCAATATGCAATATTCATTGCTTTAGTTAACTCTATGAACTGGAAATGCCATGGCAAGGCTGTCACTTCTGTCACCACTAGGTGAGTGACTGATCGCTATGTTCACACAATTGCATTGAAACAACTTGGCTTAAGGTGTGACCATACTTTCTTGCATAGCATACGCATGTTCGGAAGGCAATGGACTGGACGTATCGCAACATTGTTGACCCGAACCCGCCATTAGGGAAGTGACCTTTCCACTCGCGCACACTCTGGGCACGTGTTATTTGACCATTATCGTACCGTTACCTAAGTAAATTAAAATTAAATTCATTAGACAGTCATTATTCATTGACTTATGTTTAAAGATCATCGGAAATAATATAATAAGCTGTACTAATATTTTGATGACGAAGGCTACAAAGACGTAATGTTACGACGCAAATTAATATAAAGCAGAAACTGAAAAAATTGCAAAAATGTGAAGGGAATTTTTTAAGAGCTTTCTTTTAAAGTAAGCGGAGAGAATAACGCAGAATTATATTACGGGCTAAAATGAATTAAGACACCATAATGTATTGTCTTTAAGGGTTGCCTAGTAAAGCTATATATGACAGTGAAATCGTTTCTCAAATTATAGATTACTTTCACCCGCGGCTTGGCTCGCATTTAATTGGGGTTTACACGTTTCTCCTTTCCAGGTTACGAAACTAGAATATTATTTTACGTTGCTGTAGATGATATACTCGACTTTTCATCTATTTTTAGCTTCCAAACTGAGAAAATTCCCGTATAGAAATTCACCCCCACTTTTAAGACCTTGGGGGCGTTTGCCAAAACGAAATTGATGGGAGTTTTTTTTTGTTAGTTGCTAAATATGGACCACATACCAATTTTAGGCTTCCTACCTTAAAAATTGCGGAATGCTCCATACAAACTTCCACCTTTCCATTTTAGGTAAGTGGGGGGTTAGAATTTGTCAAAAAATAACGTCAGGCCTAATGTACGAGCAGCGCGGGATGGGAAGCGGTGTGTTATCTTCATCATCGAAAGTCAAGTTGGACGCAAAGCATTCAGCCAGAAGATCGGTCTTCACTTCCAGTGCAGTGTTGGTAGTGATGGCTTCGAAAACATCCGCATAACCGCTTCAGTGAGAGTGCATTTTGCACGAGCACCTGACAGCAGGCATATTAGTCATGATTCTAATTTGGGATACATCAATAATAGCCTACAACTGTTTTCTCTTTGACGGCTCGTTTTTGGGGCACGGGTGGCGATTCTACATTTATATATACAGAATGTCATTGAGGTACATAATCTGTAAAATATGCAATTAAAAATATAAGTAATGTAAAATAATAATAATTTTACTGGAAATTAAATGGTTCTATAATAATAAAATTAATGGGGCATTTGGTAGTAACTATCAGAGAGCCACCTGACGTAAAGAAACCGAACTCCCGTGCGTAATCCATTAAATGCCAAAAATACGATAAAACTGATGCTACTATCTAATCAGAATCGGATTAGTTATTTAAAATCACATTCTTTTAAACGTCTACAATCCGAGACAAGACGTATTCAGTGACTGTTCCATTATAAAATTTCTTTTCTTTTCTAAAATGGAGAACAGACTTGTGACATTTCAGCCGAAGACAAGGAAGGCAATTGCTTCGGAAACTGCCGCTGCTGCCTCGGATGGTAATAGCACTGTTTTAATTTGTTTTCTCTACAAGTAATCAAAACTTATTTATGTTCGTCGAGTAGTAATTGAATAATATAAGAACAAATTTGTAGCTAAGTACAAATAAAATTTACCTAATTTGTGACCAATGGGATCTACGACAACCCCTACTAATTCTCTTAATGGAGCATTTTCTTAAAAACATTTATCCTCGCAAATTGCTCTTAATAAACGAAATTCAATTAATTTCAGACCAAGTTGTAGTGTTTTAAAAATAGGTTTCTATTATGGTAATATGGAGGTACAGAATCAATCGTTGTCAAGAGCACTTTAGCGCAAGTTCATGAGCTACAACCGCTCACGTACTCGTACATTCACTCAATTATGTTCAGAATTAACCCAACGCGCCTGAGGCGCGCTTCAGATCGAGCAAAAATACGTGTAAATATTATGTAAACCACGAAAATGTTGTATTATGGGTAATTTGGCGTTTTATACAGACAGCAAATTTTATCTATTGGTTGAAAAGGCCGTTAAGACACCAAAGGTTCCGAGTTGCAATTACTCGCAGTACAAACATTTGTTAGTATTGACCACTGAACAGCTTAAGAGCATTTTAAAAAATACTCCATATTTAGCGAGCTCAGAAAATGTAACCTATTAAACTGTGTACTCATTAATTTGTCATACTTTATTACGGCGTAATAAAACCGAACCATTTTTGAAGAAATTGTAACTAACTAGTGATGAAAAGTGTATCAAGCACGAAAAGAATGTGTGAAAAAGGCCGTGGTCAAAAGCCGGTCAGGCTTTAGTTAGGCTGACGAAAGGTGATGCCGTGTATGTGGTGCAATTGGATGGGCATTACTTATTTACGGTCCACTGCAGGGCTACGGCCTTCCCGCATAGCATTGCTATAGGGAGATTGCGGCCTAACCTACCACGCTGGCCCAATGCAGATCTGACACAGTTTTATGACATTAAAATTTAGAGAATTTGGCTGGGAGGTGTTAATGCATACACCGCATAGACTTTGCGCGTTCAGATGTCTACCTGTTGCGGTCTCATTAGAATGCGTAAGGTAATGTCAGGTTAACTTAACGAGAGGACACCACTAAAACTAATTGACGCAATTATTTGATCGGAAGCCCTAAAAATTCTATAGCAGTGGTATTAGTTGTATAAAATCATGTCCCTTCCTACAAGATGACAAAATCATCGATGATCGAACAAAATGGGTAGGTACCAACCAATTAATGTTCCCTATTGTTTGCCCTTAACTGAGGGACAAATAAATACAATTTATATTTTTGAACCTACTTATTTTACAAGTAAAATTCCACCCGTATATTTTTATTTAAATCAACATACTGTATTCAATTAAGTGGTCCAAAATTATCGGTGTACCGTAGCCAAGGAGTTTTAATTAGTTTAAGAGTAACTCGCACTTTTAAAATAATTAAAGCTTCACTCATTTACCAATAAAATAATGAAGTATTTGTTTTTTCTTCGCATTTAATAAGGAAACTCACTTTGATTTGTTTACGACATGTTACTCATGAAAAGTCATGCCTTAATTATCCCTGGCTAAGCCTCAGGAGTCCTTTTAAATACTTGCGTTGTATATTTCACCTAATGTATATAAAACAGTTAGTTAAAATTTTGAAGAAGATATTTCTTTAAAATAGAATGTATGTGAGTATATCGCTCACACGTATGTTCATTGTCGCCAAATATTAATACGAAAAATATGAAAACAAAAGGTAAAATAACTATAAAAAAGTTTCATTGCATTCATAGTACCTAGCGAATAAGATGAACGGACACAATAAAATCACCACGCCTAAATAAAGGTATATCTGGGTTGGTCCTGACTGACGACGTCTACGCAACGTTATTCTAATTTCGAGAATTTATGAATATTTATGAAAAATTAATTTACGTCCGTAAATACTATCATACCTTTAAAAAAATTGCGACACACATATTTAATACTAGGAATTGAAACAAACTTGCTGTTCCAGACTTGAGACTACATAAAGTAGGTAAATCTTTTATAGGAAGATGTATAAAGTTTTTCAATAAGGTACCGTAAAATATTGTCGAGTTACCTTTACACATGTTTAAAGCTAGAATAAAAAACCACCTTTCTAAAAAAGGGTACTACACTATTGACGAATATTTATGTGATAAAAATCCGTGGTCTTAAACTGCTCAGCTATTTCAGTGTTTATGATATATTGTTACATTAAGTAATTGTTTTTAAAAAAGGCTACACTGTTGAGTTTTCTTGGGTGCTTCTTTCTCAACAGGCCAAACCACTGGACCTCTTTTTTTCAAAGCATCAAAATTCATATTTTTTGTTTTTTATTATATTTTTGTATATTTTTTGACGTTCATAAGTGCTTTTTGTAAGTCTAATTTGAATAAAGAATTTTAAATTTTTGAGAACTAACTTCATCCATTAGTCCGGGGCAGAGGTCCAACTGGTCTGTCAACTTTCAAATAGTTGGACCACAGTACCTTAGTAGAGTCCCGTAGTCCAATTAATTTTAACCAACCCTAAAAAAAATCAAACTGCATCTTTATGTGTGATAGTTTAACCTCTTCAAAGCATTTTAGTTCCGTTATTCATTTTGTGTGTAATGCCGCCAGAAGTGTAGAATAAAAGGCGTGTGTTTTTTTTTTACTTGATAGACAGTCGTTATTCTCCATCAATGCCGCACTGCGCCCTTCACCCGAGACAACAGATGTTAGGTCTCTTATACCCGGTAATTTTGCTAACTTTAATGACCGCGTCCCGAAACACAAACGTGCTTAACACTCTTATTTCACGGGACGATATCTGGCATTACGGTGGTTTAACCTAACAGACAGACAGACATATTTCAGAGCTACGTTGTATATAAGCACTGCTTACGCTAGAGAAGTATCTATTTCCTCTATATCATATGACTTAATCTTAAATAATTCAAAATATTTTAATACAAATCATTTAATTCATATGTATAATCGTCATAATGAAAGTTGAGTCGTCTTATTGACACGTACTGGTAACTGTAAGGGCTCTGACAATGATTTTGTCAACACTTTCAATCCATTCGGATCCTAATAGTTTAATAAATATACCACATCGCCTTGCTTTGGTATCGGTTATTTTGTAAGAACTAACTCATATATAATGTCTGTTTCAGCTGAACAAATTTCAAAACTGCGCGCTTCCCAGTCCCCTATCGCAATTTCTCTGCAGCGATGCCCTACGTGGTCTTCTCTTGACCCACTAAAGTTTAAAGGCTACTGGGATAATAAAGTAAATGGCATGCTGGTGAATACCGGCCAGACAGGTAAAACTAAATTATAATTAGGTTATTATTTAGAATGTTATACGAATTTCGTTAACAGAAATATTAATATTTTAATTATTGACCAGCCTACAATGTCCTTACACTTCTGAAATTAAAAACATATAGTATAAAAATAAACAAAAAAGCCCGATTGCTACCCAATGAAACACAAGCTCTACCATATAGTAACACGTATATTTATCATGGTTTTTATTTATATGGTATGCTATTGCAGGCGGGAGACACACAAAGCCTAAAAATCTTATTTAGGCTCAACTTTATAGTGTAGGTACCTAAATAGTAAGCTAGTCTAGGTAGTGTCATGAAATAAATATTATTGTTGTCATTTGTTTGTCCCCGCTTGCAATACCATGAAAAGTATAGGTATAATGTTCGCTTGTTTTTTCCTTTTCAGTGGATACCTATGATTAGTAGTCGGGTTTTTGTTTTTTTTAGCTTTTCTTTTAACATTTTCTTTATATTTGTGCACTACCAACGATTTTTAGGTTCACCCTGACAGGGGCAGATTCTGCCGTTAATCTTTATCGTTGTGTTCTAAAACAATGCAAATATTGTTACATAAAGCAACATAATCGTGATTTTATATTTGCAGTATTGATAAAAAACTGATAAGGTAGGTAAAATCTTTCATTATCACACGCGGCATGAAAAATATTAGGTACCTAAAGAAATAATCCTTAGCTATGAATAAGATATTGAACTTGAAAAATTTGAAACCGAAGATTTAATAGTAACGTGAGACAGTTTAATTCATTCTAGCTTTACCAGCGGATTTACTCACGATAAATTCGGGGTACGAGTAAAACGGTTCCTAAATTCGGTTCGGGTACAATTAGGTTCGGAAAATAGAAAATTATTTTACGCTGCTTGAAAATAATATTACTCGTCTTTGCACCGATTTTTAGCTTCCTACCTTGAAAACTACGAAATGTCCCATATGATATTTCACCCTCTCCCATACGGCATAGAGGCCGATTTCCAAAAAAATAGCAATTGGACCGACTTTATTGTCCATGGATATATGTCTCATTAACTTATTGAGTCTGTTTGGGTCCGCTTTCCTTTTTCTATTGAAATAATTTTATATATGAACGCGTGATTGGTTACGGCCCAATCTCTTCATAGCAATTATATGTGGGCAGGCCCAATGTTTAAGGCTGGATGATTGTTTAATACTTTCATATCATGTAATTTGTATAGAATAGGTATGAGATCCTAGAGCGCCATGATTTGAATAAAATCAAAAATAAATAATCTACCTCAATCTTCCTGGGCCCGCGAGGACGACTTAGGACTAAACACCCGATACGGGTAGGCTGTGCCCCTCAGTGGGGACGTTTAATAAGCTGATGATGATGAAATATTCCTAAAAATATCTTCTCTCTCTCTCTCTCTTCAACCTATTGCAGTCCACTGCTGGACATAGGCCTCCCCCAGTTCGTCGGTCCATCGGGCCGAAGGACGTCCTACGCTACGCTTGCCATGACGCAGTCTCCACTCCAGAACTCGTCTGCTCCAACGGCCACCGGTTCTGCGACATACGTGACCAGCCCACTGCCACTTCAACTTGCTGATCCGGCAGGCTATGTCGGAAACTTTAGTTCTCTTACGAATTAAATCATTTCTAATCTTATCCTAAGAGAGACTCCAAGCATAGCTCGCTCCATTGCGCGTTGAGTGACTTTGAACAAATCCCGCAGTCAGTGTCCATGTCTCAGCTGCGTATGTTAGTACGGGTAGGACGCATTGCTCAAAGGTATTTGTCTTTAAGCATTGCGGAGTAGTTGTCGTTAGGACATGACGTAGATTACCGAATGCCGCCCAGCCCAACTGAATCCTCCTACTAGCCTCCCTCTCGAAGTTATGCCGGCCAAGTTGGATGGTTTGGCCCAGTTAGATATACTCCTGCACAACCTCGAGACGGACGCCATCGACGCATATCGGTAAAAAAAATATCCCAATTTATTGCAGATAGGTAGGTACTATTTGTTTTTATCTGATGATAGGTAATAACTTAACATGTATAGGTACATATAAAACTAATACATATGTATTGTTTATAGCATACTTTACATTCGAAACGCCAGCTAAGCCAACGTTAAGTGGGGGTCCGCTTTTGGGAGAATACATATTTGAACAGATGCATTTCCACTGGTCCGTGGACGATTTCACTGGATGCGAGCACGTTTTAGATGGACGCGGGTAAGTTTATACAAAGATTGCCATTTTCGTTGTTTTTAGTGGGGAATGTTGAAGGGATGGAGAGTATAGAGAGAGAATATCTCAGACGCCTTTTTGTGGGGGTTACAAAAAGGCGTCTGGCCTACCTAACCTACCTCAAACGGAGGTTGAAGTTGGTATGTAGCATATGAATTTTCAAGGTTATATATATATTAGATTATATATATATAATATATATATATAATTTCATATGGGGCTATTCACAGTTTTCAATGTAGCAAACTATGAATCGATAGAAAGACATTTATTTTAACTTCTGAGTTCTAAACCAGATTCGACTTTGCTCGCATGAAATATAAAAAAAATTCATATTTCATGCGAGCAAAGTCGCAGACAAAAATTACTAATATATATTTACTACAAAACATCGAATCTTATATTTGAAGGAGAATGATGCCTCTGATGATGTAACTGATTTCAAATTTCGAATTCAAAATCCAAAAGTATGATCGAAAGTCGCTGTTAGATGTATGCAAAAACGAATTTACAACGTTGAGCGTAAGATGAAAATGTGAAAACTTGTTGACTGTTTTATGCTCAGATAATCATAAGGTCCTAAATTGACCAAAAAATATTAGTAGAACAGATGGGATGGCTGCCAAATTCGATGAGTTTTTTTGGAGTATATAAGACATTCACCGTACTCCCCGAAACTTTGTCTCCATCAAAGCCGCTTTGTCACCTTCACCGGGGCAATTGGCGAGCGCAGATGTGTGGTGATATCACTTACCATCTCTCATCGTCTAATAATGAAAAAGAAAAACACTATGTGCGCTGTGATGACGGCATATTAGAATACAATCGTCAACACCGCGACACTTCTCGCGGCTGTACGAGATTAAAAGGCAGTTAACGGACTAAACGTTCACCGGCGAACAAATGGCGACATCTTTATTCAACCAACCTTTTATAGAGCCTGACTACGAAAACAGAATATTAAATTATCCTGTAAAAGATATGTCTTTCTATAGATTTTTAGCTTCCTACCTTTGAAACTGCGAGTCCCATTTAAAATTTCCCAACTCTTTTAAGGCTTTGGGGGCGATTTCCAAAAAAAATATCTTAGATTTTTTGTTAGTGACAAAAAGTCGACATACCAATTTTATACCCTAAAAATTTCGGAATGCTCCTAACAAACTTCCTCCCCCATTTCAGGAAAAAAGAATTAGACAAAAAGTAGCCTATACAGTATGTTCTCAGGGATCATCTCAAAATCCGTTCAGCCGTTTAGGCCTGAAAGTGTAACAAATAGAAAGACAGACTGAGTTACATTTGAGATTAAAATATGAGTATGGATTTATCAATTACAACCTACTAAATAATTATGATAAGTCTTTATAAACTATAAATTTTATTTCTTTTCAAAAGGTATGCAGCAGAATGTCATTTCGTACACTACAATAGCAAATACAACACTATGGAGGCCGCCGTAGGGCATCCCGATGGGCTTGCAGTAGTAGGCTTTCTATTGGAAGCGGTGGACGCGCCCAATCCCAGATTCGACACCCTCATCGAAGCTTTGGACAGTATACGGCAAATAGAAAAAGCTGTACAAGTAACATCAGGTTGGTTGAAATTTTTTTTATTTTTACACACGGGATTTGAATTATGTTCAAGTCTGTCTTAATCTCTCTAAATTAATTACATCAAAATAGAAAGAAGAGAACTAAAATATATTACATCCTAAACACTTAAAAATAAATAATGAAAACTAAAAAATATAATTAAAAGAAGTCCCTTTCGACAAGGTTCCAAAATATACATCTGTATTAAACATCATAAAAATATCTTTATCATGCTTCTTCACGATTTTAATTGGCACGTGCAATGAAAGATAAAATTATCAGAACAAAATTGAACAGATAACAATTCAATTTGGCTATCCGTATATAACACTATTTTCATAATATTGGAATTTCGTAGAATCCCTCGCTTGGATGAATTCTGGGGACCTACAAGAAGGTAGCTACGTGACGTACAAGGGTTCATTGACGACACCTCCTTTCACTGAATGCGTCACGTGGATCATCTACGAAAAACCATTAAAGATTGGTTCAGAGCAGGTGTGTAATTGTATAACTATTTTCATTTCAATATGAGATCTTTCACCGCGCCTTCATATCAAACAGTGCCCTAATTTTTTTATACAAATTTAGACATAAATTCGATAAATCTTTTATAGGAAGATGTACTTAGTTTTTTAATTATGTTCCGCAAAATATTGTAGAGTTGTCCACCGACTCTCCACAGGTTCTGTGGTCCAACTATTTTGAAAATTGGATAACTGCCCTAGCAAAGACCCGTGGTCCAACTAGTTAGACAGAGCCGTTGGACTACTGCCCCGCACTGTTTTAATGCCACAATAATAAATCACCTTTCTAAAAAAGGGTACTACACTTTTATCGAATAATTACCATTACCATTCAATTGTGTTTTAATAGTACTTGTTATGGTTGTTTCACAGTTGAGCCTGCTGCGGCAACTTGAAGGCCATGACAAGAAACCGATAGAGAGGAATGTACGCCCGACACAACGCCACCCGCCCGGACACTCGGTCATATATGTTAAACAAGTTAAAGCCAAACTGTGACATCTTAGAATATATATATTTAACGGAAAAGACATGCTTTTTAATTATTAAGAAATAAAAACTAACCTTAATTTGTAGAGCTTTGTTTTGAAAAATGCGATGCGCTACTACAGCGCTTATTCATTAATTAAAACGTTTGTAAACAAGAATCAAAATTAATGCAACCACTTATTCAAAAGCGACAGAAATCGAATTTAACCCATCTGTTTGAATCAATACTACTTAGAAGACCTGCAAACATGTCAATGGTTCTTGTTACTTGTTCATATGTGTATATATAAAAAAGATTACGCACGGTGCTAATTTTCCGCGGATTTAAGTCAAAGTCAATAGTACTTTGTATAATTTGAGATTTTTCCGATAGCAACGTGACACCAGTGATGTTTAAAATGCGGTCATACTCTCTATCAATGTTATCAGCTAATAATCCAAGTAACCACTTCATAGCCCGGTATTTTTGGTTGAGAACACTCTCACCTTCATACCAAGGCTTAAGTAATTCGCTATGTGACTTTCTTAACAATTCAAAATATTGCATCCTTTCTTCAAATTCTTTATCCATCATCGTTTTCCTCCACGAGGTAATCGACATGTCCCACTTTTTACCTGGCGCCATTTCTGTATAAGTTTCCTTCATTTTCATTACCTCAGTTTCATGATAATAACATACCGGATTCTTCATCAAAAATATTTCAGCTTCTAATAAATATTTTTTGTAAGGATATATTTCAGGTTTTTTATTTGTTGCTTCATTTACTATTTTTTCGATCATATTTTGAATAGTATTGAGGACAGCTTTGGTTTCAATCTTGGATTTAAGGACATCCACTTTCTTTAAAATACTAAGGTTATTTTCTATTGAGTCAGCATAAAGATTAATAACAATTTTGTGCGCCAAAGTGTCAAAAAAGCAAATGTTACAAAAACTTAATTCCCAAAATTCACTGAATATTCCTGGTTTGTCCGATACAAAAGTGAAAAAAATAACTTTACTTTGTCCAGGAGATATAACATCTTCGTTTTTGTTAAAAAAAAATACCTGTTCGTAGATATCTTCAGGAATGAAAGGAATAGACCTTTTAAGCTTTTTCCAACAATACCTCAATGTGACAGTGCCTAGATTTTTTAAATATAATTGACTTCGACCAACTTTTTTTATGGGTACTTTGAAATAATATGCCCAAGATGTACAATTCTCATGCCAGCTTTCTTTTTTCATAGTTTCTAGAAAAGTACTATTTTGTCCAGCAATATCTTTGTATATAATAGTGTTATTTATTCTGATAGCATATGTTGTGGTTAAATCAAGCTCACTCACAACTTCCTGAGTTAAAATTATATTAGGCAATAAAAGTAAATTCTTTACGGGTGGTTTGGGTTTACCACCGCGTACTAATAATTGTCCTAGATGTGGCCTGAAATATAAAATAATTATGTTTTTTTTAAAATCATGGAGCTGAACAGTATCTCAAAATATATTATAAACGAAAACCTCCATTACCTATAAGGATCAATTTTTTTAATGTTTGTCTGAAGTTCAACTTCTCGACGTTTCCTATATTTTTCATAATCTGCATTAAGTTTATGAAAAGGTTTTCGTTCGGCTTGGCCTATAATGCCCATCTCTGTTTCTTTAATATAATCTGGTACTCCTACATGTTCTACTACTTCAGGCTTTCCCTTTTCAGCAGCAGTTCTCTGAACTTCGTATATTGGTTTGCAGTAACAGACTTGTTTCAATTGTAGCGGTTGCTCCCAAAGTCCTCCTCTTACCGTAGGTTTCTCATCGATTTGGGCGTATTCTAATACTATTTTTCTCTCTTTTTCGGCACGAATTTTTTCCAGTAAGTTCATAGTAAGATCGACTGATGGGCGCATAGTTTTTCTACTCAATTTATCCGTTTCCTCTTTTCTAATTTGTATCCACTTCTCCCAAACAAGCAACTCATGATCTGGCTCAAAACTATCACACATTTTGACGAGTTCTAAAATTTGCGACCGCTATTTGCTATCCAAATAAGAATATGAACAATTATAAAATTGTTATTCTTGTTAAATTATCAAATTTCTATAAATACTATTAAATCGTTTGTCAAATAATTCGAGCACAAAGTTTTTTTTTGGTGACAGTTGTAGAAATTTTAATTGATCTTGAGAAGTTATTTAAAGGCATGGACGTACAAAAAAATACTAATGAATTAAAATATTTTTTATAAGTCTATGTTTAAAGGGTCAATTTTTCAAAATAATGTAGGTGGTGCAAAAAGCGTTACGGTTAAACGTTACGGTCAAATTATTTGTGATACGCGGTGATTTTA
This sequence comes from Leucinodes orbonalis, assembly GCA_019425675.1. NCBI lineage: Eukaryota > Metazoa > Arthropoda > Insecta > Lepidoptera > Crambidae > Leucinodes > Leucinodes orbonalis. The sequence goes on from PQWD01008564.1 coordinate 76,468, forward strand.
AAAACCATCTCGCACATTTTTTCAGTTTCATTCAGTCCGGCGCTGTACTTCGCTGAATGTACTCGTGCGCACCGCTGCAGAACGTCTATTACGAATTACTTTTACTGATCAGTGGTTCTAAACATGTTTGATACGAGTCAATGTGCAAAGTGTAAAGACACGGTTGGCCGTATGTAAAACACAGACAGGTCAAAGACCTTTGCCTTGGTACTCTGAGTTATTTTGAACAAAAAGATCTGCCTTAACTTCCCGATTGCTGCCCATCCTTAATGGATTTTGCGAAAAACCTCCGTCTCCAAGTTGAACCTACCCATTTGGACTACTTGTCCCAGGTACACATATTCGTCTACGAGGAGGAGAAGGAGAACTTCCAACTAGGTACCACATGAGTATTAGACATGAATTTCGTCTTGTCCATGTTCGTTTTAAGGCCCACCTGTTGCAAAGCTCTTTCTAGGGATTCGAGCACTATGCTCGAATCCCTAGAAAGAGCCTAAATCCTTCATGGATTCTGACATGACTACTATATCATCGGCAAATCGATGAAATTAATGATATTAAAATTGATGCCAAAATTGACAAATCCTATCTTGGGGCCGGAAGTCGTCAAACATACGAGCGGGAAAGGTCATGTTAACTCTGGAAAACGACTTGTATGCCGAGCCTTGCGTTTAAGTGTCCCATAACGACCGTAAAGTGTCTTGTAGGTATGAATTGCTCTGCTGATATCATCATACATAGCCTCCACTTCATCGTCGGAGAGCGATGAAGTCTGTATAACCTTTAGTGCATATTGCTTAGTTGCCGGATTACAGTACTGTAGAGCTCTCCCCCTCTCTTCGGACTTCACACAAACCTATTATGTCCCAATGCAACCTGCCAAACTCCTTCTAACTGTAGTAATAGCTGGAAACAGCTTTTCGTCAGCCCTCAGTGTGCGCGTGTTTTATGTTACTAGTTTTAATTGCCTTTGTTGTTTCTTTTGGCAGCCGAATCTCAACCCGAGATACTTAGCACCCCTTTCCCCGCCGTTACCATGGCCGCTACCGTAGCCCACAACAGCGGGGCCGTCGGAGACTAGGGGCCAATGCATATTTATTGCCATACTCACCACGCTAGACAGGCGGGTTGGTGAGCGCTGGGATACGCCAGTACTGAAGTGATGCTGCTGCCCATACTTGGTGGAAATTTCCCTCTATCGCTTTTCACGACACCGTAATAAAGAGTAGGGATGGTGACAATTATATTCTTTCTGCCGTCACCGCACGGCATACTCGTATGGATTGTACTTAAGAAAATAATAAACACTAAAAATCTATGAGTATTTACTCTATGTAGAGGTATTAAGTATTTATTGAAATTCTCAATCAACGATTGTAATCTAAATTTTTTAACAAAACTAGTAACAAATCTAATAACAAAACAAAATTATTATGACAATTATTGTCAGACCATTTCTCTCTATGCACTTCAAAATGAAGTAGTGAATTCAGATAATAAAATATTAAATTTTTGGCGTGTTTTGAACCATGCAGCTTACTGCTGCTATCATACAAACAGGTATTTAAAATCATATTAAATTACCACAAAATTTTATGTATATTGATAAGAAAGTTTGTCAAACAGTTCATTATCATATCAGCCACGTTATGTCCTCTAAAAAATTCCACCCCCCTAAAATCGGAAGCTATCTGCATCTTACGGCCACCCACAACCTTTTCAGCTCATTTTGTCATGACCATCTTTTTGGTGGCCGTCTTACTCTGCACTTGCCGGTAAGTGGTCTCCGTACAACCTTTCGGCAATAATATTCAATGAGGTAGATTGTCACTAGTTTTTAAACTTCTTTTTAATTGTTGTTACAAAAGTGTCTCTTCTCTCTCTCTTCAACCTATCGCAATCCACAGCTGGACAAAGGTCTCCCCCATTTTGCGTCAGATATCCAGTTACTCCGCTTTCCTCATCCAGCCTCCACCAACGACCTTTCGCAAGTCGTCGGTCCATCGAGCCGAAGGGCGTCGTACGCTACGCTTGCCAAGACGCGGTCTCCACTCCACTATTTTCATAGATGGGTAATTTCAATGCATATTTTTATTGAATTGAAAGCTCGTATATCCTTAAAAGCCAATGATATTGAATAACTTTGTGTAACACGAAGTTAATTCCATACTTAAATTGATAATTATTTTACCTAAATTACCATAACCTTTTAGATGCCGAAGACACATGTCAGCAAACTGAGGAGTCCAAACATATTCCAGCGTATGGTTCTTTAGACTGGGTCCATTATTGGAGCGAGATTGACGGACACCTGCCCAGCCCAATAAACGTATCTATTACTGGGTCCCTGAAGTATCCATGTTTAGAACTTAAGTGGTACAACTTCGATGTCTATCCACATAAAGTGAAAATGACGAATACCGGTTATACAAGTAAGGCATAGAGTTTTAAATGCTTGATTTTATGATTTGGATGTTAGTGAACCTAAAACGAGTCCTAAAACGAGTGTTTGTCACATCGGTCATAGTTGGTGACACCGCTGAATAACAACCAATGTGGTTTATGACTAACGAATATACATACTTTTGGGGCCTTCCTTGATTAGTATCTCGCGCTCCCACACGTCATGTATTTATTAACCGTAGCGCGCTAATTCTAAATCTATGGTTCAATCATTTATTTTCTTTTTGACAGCTCACGTCTATGAATAACTGTACTAAATACAACATAAATGCACTACAGTCATAACGTACTTAATGATTATGCACGGAGCATAATAAAACGGTTCTCTATTATCTATTATGCACAGGGCACACAAAGTGGGCGTTACAAGTAAATAAAGTACGTTATTACTGTAATACATTTATATACTTAAGCCGCCTTTGTGTATCTTATATATCCTATAACTTTGTATATCCTATAACTATGTATTGGAGAGAGTGTAGACGTTTCGCGTCCTTGTCGCTCTCGCACGAAACCAACTATCCCTCTCTTTCACCCACAATGGCCGCCCAATCGTCATTTATAAGAATGTTTCGGAAAATAGAGCATGCAAGTTACATAGTTAGCTTTATGTGTACCAAAATGTAGGTACCATCTAAATTTTCAATACTTCACTAGTTCTACTGGGTGCAAAATGGAAGACTGAGCGACCTTACCTTGAAGGCGGGCCCTTTCGTGAGAAGCATGTTATTTCGCAAATTCATTTTCACTGGGGCGCAGACATGATGGAGGGGAGCGAGCACACTGTTGACAAGAGAAAATATCCTGGAGAAATGCAGGTTCCGTATAATTAAAGCAACCAGCCGATTGGATCGTAACTTAACCCACAACGCGGACCTAAAGCCGATAGATGGATGTCAAAAATTACTATCATATATCCTATGATAGTAGTCGGTTCCGTGAGAATCCGGTTAAATGGGATATTCCAGAAGCAGTCTGTGCAACTGTCGTGCTCCTCAGACAATGGAACACCTACTGTCTTGCCGGAACTGTCCTTCTTCGTGCGGTTTCAGGGACCTCTGGAAGGCAAATGAAATGGCGATTATAGTGGCCCAATAGGTATTTGTCGCATTACCATATTCAACTTGTTAATCTAAATCGACTCGATAAGAAGTCGGTACCAATGGCTTACCTACCCAGACTGACAGACAGACCCAACTCAGTACCGATTCTACCACCTAGTAGTAATAACTTTTGGTAACCCATTCAACACCGACAGTTGCGGTAGGTACGTGATCGTCACTATTCATTACGCTATCGAGTCCTCAAGTTCCTGGTTTCGCATACTATCTTTTACAAATGGATGCGCATTACGGGTACATTTATTTCAGCATTTACAATTAATTCGACATGTTTCACCGTAAGTCGTAATTACTTATGATTATAAATAAATATCCACAGACATTTGCACAGCGCCATCTAGCCCTAATAATTCCTCTAAAGTTGCCTCCTATTTTTTCAGGTTACTTTTTTCAAGTCCGAATACATGACTCAAGAGGAGGCGCTTTTGCATGATGACGGAGTTGTTATAATTTGTTACCTAATTAAGGTCGGCTGAGAATTTTTACTTTTAAAGAGTTTTGTCATTTTAAGCAATCATTACAGCTAGTTCAGTGCTAAACTATTTATAATATACAAAAAAAAAATTTTCTCTGCTTTAGATGCATACATCCAAACTTCGAGCGTCGGTGGCTCAATGGTGTGGAGTGTCGCCTTCGTACCGGGAGGGCTGAGGTTCAAATCCCGACACGTACCAATGTGTTTTCGAATTTTGGAAAATATATGTACGTTATCCGACGCTCTTACGGTGAAGGAAAACATCGTGAGGAAACCTTCATGCACGCCTGCGAAGAGATTCGAAGGTTGTGTGTGAAGTCGTCCAATCCGCACTGGGCCCGCGTGAACGACTAAGACTACGGGTAGACTCGTGCCCCTCGGTGGGGACGTTTAATGAGCTAATGATGAAACTAAACTTTTAAATTGCGCTCGTCACATGTCCGTGAAGCTTTAAAGGCCATCCGCGAATAGTCATTCTGAAACTGTTGCGTTTCTTGTACATATGTATATCATGTATATGTATGTATGTGTAAGGGGAGAGTACCTAGTTTTAGGAATCACCATACATTAAAGGTGATCCACATTCATGCACCAGCTTGTTGCACTCCGACTGTGATAAGGTGAGAGGTTATGTACAATGATATTGCCATTGCAATGCATACCTTCAATACATTATGGCTTCAACGTGTGCATTCGAATTGATTGGTAGTTATAAGTGACATGTTGGAGCAATTAATTCTGACATTGTCTTAAAAAATGCGAGTTGCATTTTCACTTTTGTAGGGTGATAGTTTGTGAAGGAATAAATGTTAAAAACAATTACATTGAAACATTCTAAATATTTCTGTTTTTAACAAATAATGATGATTTTTTTTAATAAAATTCAGGCACTTCTTTTTACCTTAATACCCAGAAAGCAGCTTTGCTGTACCTAAAATGCAGAAATCCTTAGCCCTTTGTGGCTAAGGATTTCTGCATTTTAACATTAATCGTTTTATACATTGTCTTTCCGCGTTACTTATATTCAGACATAGGAGTATTGATACCCCTATATTGAGTTAGCAAGGGCTAAAATGTAATCTTATAAATATTCCAGTATGGGGTCAATCCAGACGATCGTTTAAGCTGGGTCATCGAAGGTTTTTCCAGAGTTCAAGAAGCACAGACTAACACTCGGATTGGACCACACCCTATGTCTCGACTGCTGCCAATGTTTTTTGAAGACTATTTCATGTATTGGGGCAGTTTGAATACCATTAAAGGGCAAAACTACGTTGTTAGATGGATAGTACCAAGAACAACCCTGTTTGCATCTTATGACCAGGTAAAAATATTGACGATTGTAAAATGTGATTAAAGTGTTTCGTCACAAAGCAATAAATGCAATAACCAAGGAGCGAAGCGAATTCGGACACAATAGAAAATCTATGGCTAGACATATCCTGGAACTGCTTGAAAAGATGAGGGCATAATAATAAATCATCACTAGCGCACTCTACAAGCCATCCCACACAGCATAGATATAAGAGATTGGGCCATAACCGACCACGCGGACCAAATGTGCATTAATAGGTGATGTCAACTACCATCCTGAAATTGTACCCGAGACCGACGGGTTAAAGTCAGCTGCAAAGCACGAAATCATTTTTCTTTTCGGAGAATATGGTCATTCAGCCTGCAATGTCCTTAACAAACTGGGAAAATCTCACAGTGACTTCAATAGGTATTTAGTTTTAAGCATTTTAAATTAGCGCTGTAAACACAAGAAGGAGGCAGTTAAAATATATAATTTTCATTTAATTTTACCAACTCCGCAAAAAGAAATGAGTGCGTTACCAACCTTTAAAGCGGGAAAGAAAATATAAGTATGGGGTTGAGGTTTAATGCCTCTGGTAACCTCCCCCTAACAGAACACAAAGTTTTGATAGATAACTGCAATGCCAAGGGCATAGCCACCTATGATAAAATTTATTAATTTTATTATCTGGCACTTGACACTGATGTATTGCAACTGTACAAATAACGATAGTACAATTGCGATATATCAGTGCCATTTTCTTGATATGGGATATATTATCATCATATTTTGTACCATCAATACTAAGTACTGTCCAATGCTTAGATAAACAATAAAGTAACTAGATGCATAGTCACAAATAAACATCAACAAAAAAATGACCGAGCCGCACAACACATACGCATAGATACCTATTGTTATATATCTTACATAAAATTATTCATTCAATTTTGATCTTAAAGTGCCACTTAAAGGTTGGTACAAAATCAAAACAGCACGAGCACAATACTATGTCATTATGACAAGTGAAACTGAATGGACAATCTACCCAACCGACGCGATGGACAGAGTTTTGCCGCGGATATCTTTTGATTTGTTGTACAAATGGCACTGCACGAATTATTTCACCAAAATACAAAATAAATACAGATGAAAGAATTCCGCAAGCTGTGGGATCCATGGGACGAGCCAAACCTGCGGAACTACCGGCCACTGCAGGAACGTGATGGACGCCACGTGTTCTTCTTTAATCCTCACTGGAGTCAGTACAACTCGCTGTTACCGATACCAAGGATACCAGAAACCTCTATTTCGGTATTATCGCCCGCTTACAGTGCCAATAACTGGATGCTACCACCTCAGAATCAATATATATGTCCAGAGTCACAAGATCCAAATCCAGAAAATTAATATCTGTAGATGCATCTAGATTAAACAACATACGGCTTTTAATTCAAATGTTTTTTTAATTTGTTGTTTACACGCAAAATGTTAAATTATATAATCCTTTTAAAAATTAAAATGGTAGGTACCTATAGTTAAGCAGTACAGACTCATAAACTGTCCCCTTTAACCTCTGGAATCCACTGCTGAATATATCTATATATCCCAGTCCTCAGCTTTCCTTATTTTACTTACTCAACCGCCCTTACGCAAGTCTTTGGTCCATCAGAGCGTCCTACACTACACATGCAAAGACGACGTCTCAACTCCAGGATTCGTCAGCTCCAATGGCCACCGATTTTGCGATGTAGGTACGTGACTGGCCCACTGCCACTTCAACTTGTCATCCTACTCGTCTCATTGTCCATTTAGAGTCCCACCCGGGGAGGAGTGGGATTTTTTTAAAAAAATCTCAGGGCAAGCCTTATGTGGTCGTCTTGGCCCACCACATATGAAATAATATATACTAGTATTACTTACTCTTAGGAATATTAAAATGATTTGGAAAAAAATATTTATAACCATTTATAACCAAGAGGTTATGTTGTGAACAACTTATGAACTGTAAAAAATGCTGTCCACTGAAAATAACTAATTGGATACCTCCTATGTAATCATGGTCTCCTAGTACTTATAATAGATATAATTGAAGAAACAATATGGTTATTGTAGAGTTGATTAGGTTATAAAGTTGCATTAGAGGGTTTTTTTTTTAAAAATTCAACTCGTCCCCGGGGAGACAAAGCTAGGGGTGACAAGCGGGAACTACCCCTTTGTGAAATAGGTAATCCGGCAGTTAATATGTATGTCTCAGCTGCGTATAATTAATAGGTAGATACAATTAGGACGCATTGCACAGTATATAGTGGAAGTGCCTACCTTTTACCGAAGTGTTTGTACGAGAGTCCCTATTCTCAAGATCAACAATAGACTAATTAAACATACAAAAGTCTCATTTAAATAGCTGAAATACTTTAGATTTTATTAAGCTTGGGCACGAGCGCGAAGTGAACACTGCCGTACCATCATTTACTGGAACCTTATCGCCACATGAACTCATTCATACACTCATGATCATCAAAATAGAACTAGTACTTCCCATAAACTTCGAGAGCTTAAATTTGGTTAGGGTTGAGGAATTAGGTGAGCTAGGGTTCAATGGACACATAAAAGGAAAACTATAAAATCTAGGATAATCAAAGATCCGGAGTACCTGTTGCTGGTGACCCTGATTAGAAAACACAAGAGCCCAACCAAAGCATTATAATTCGACATACCACCTTTACAAAAAATATAATAATTGGTGGGCCGGTTCATTTGATGTCAAAAATCGAAGGACTGGAGTAGGTATTGAATGAAGAACCCTCAGCTGGTCTCAGCTGTATTAGAGTTATGATAATACTGGTACTTAAACAATAGACTGTCGTTGCAAAAATCCAGCTTAGTGGGAAACATCTTCTAATTTAATCTAGCCTATAGCGTCCACTGCTGGGCAAAGAATAATAAAATAAATAAATATGCCCACGTTTTACAAAAGAAGTGTGAAGTTGCAACTATTAGGCAAGATGAAATCGGGACGATACGGTATTCATCAAACACGTTCGGGGTTTAGTCATATCAAAATATGACCCATGTGAAACAGTCTAAAGAAAATAAAACTTTATTTTGTATCTGTGAGGTATGGGGTTGATAAAATCAAAAAATATATGATGTACGAATAGTAGGTGCCTAAGTAAATAAAATTTATTTTATGTTACTTGCCGCTACGAAACCCTCCACGAGCGAGTCTGACTAGCGCTTGGGCAATTTTTTTTTTGTGTAGTGTAATAAAAATGTTAGTTATTTTGATTTGGTGTTCTAAAAATTAAAGTCCCAAAAAAAATCGTGATATATGTATATTTAAAAAAATTAGAATAAACATTACAATAACTACTTACGATTACCTGTACACAAAGATAAATAACTTTAATTTTTTGTGGAAAAATGTTTTTATATGTGTGGACTTTGGATGTCATATAATTTTAATCCGAAATCGCAATGAAGTAAGTATTTAAACGGAATACTTCAATTTATAGTTAATCATGTTCAAGACGCGAAAAAGATATTGTTTCTTTTGAAAGATTTATAACCAGATATAATAATGTCCTAGTTATAGTTATATTATTAAAACATAATCAAATGTTCTATATAATAATAACCAGTAACACTGATTCCTGGGGTGTTAATAATAGAAACGAGTCTCATACAGCATACATTTTTCATTAACAATATGAACTTAAACAACTTACAAAATATCTAAATGAATAATTTGGTTGCTTGTAAGCATAAAAGCCATTTCAATTATTTAAAACAAGAGAAAGAGATACACAGATAAAAAGTATAAGCATTTTAGATTACATAGTCAAAGTATATTTAGTAAAACCATGTACTGAATGTATTTCTTATTTGTTACATATATATTTGGATAAGCTTCTCGTTTACATAACTTGCCCTTAGGATTTTCAATCCCTTAAACATTAAGAAATATGGATCTACTATTTTCAACTTCAAAGATAATTCAACTTATGGACCGTAAAGTGGGGTTTTAGAAGGAATTAATGACCTACGAATTATAAACCGTGACCTAAAATTTGGCATCAAACTTTATATTCATTTTTTAACCGAAGCCGATTTTTGTAAGGTGTCAATGCTCTTAAATTGGTCAAGGTATGAAATAGGAGCTTAACGTATTTTTATTCGAGGTCGGATAGGATACATTTGCAACCAAGGCTCGAAAACGGTTAAACTTCCAAACTTTTATCATGTACTTGCCGCCATTCCTTTTCATTTTGGTTTCGCTCCTGAAACTGCTTTTTAAGCCCGTGTTGAGGGAATATTTTCGAAAAAGCTCGTAAACTGGTTCTTAAAAAAAAATAATGTTCACAAGCGCATGCGCGCGCGCGCCACTGGTGATAGGGCGTTGCTCGTTGAATTAACCGGTTTATTTAGATTATAATGTTCTTAAAACGTCGACGTTCTTTTCATATTTAGGAGTAAAACCGATATTTATTAACCGGTTCCGAGCCTTCTTTGGAACATGAGTAGTTCCTTTTAATTTTAAAATATACTATCTAGCCTATCTAGCGACTTCTCAGTAACAATCTCATATTTCCTTTGACAACATCAAAACAGCACATTTCATAAAACCTAGATACATTTTATATCATACTTACATTAATTGGATAAAACAATTTCAATGTTTGGAAATGTTCCCGATACATAATTTTTTTTTTAAGTATGCATATGACTTGTGTGGCATAAGCAGAAATTGTTGATCCAAACTTTACACAAATGTACAACTGCATTATATTTTCTAAAATACCGAAAAAGTTCCCATGTGATATTTATAACATTTCAATTATGACACTGGTGTAACTTATACATTTCATTCTCTATACATTGAGTTAGTGGGATCTTCTCATTCAATTTACTCAATAACTACATAACTTATTTTAATAAACACGGGTAAAACATAAATTACAAGGATAAGAAATCTAAAACTAATCCATTCTGCATGCTTGGACAGTCAGTCTTCTCTTTGCGAAAATTATTACATTATTTTTAGTATTTACATATCAGATTTATGAACATTTTACAATCATTATTCATAATGCTCGACCTAAAAACATTTACAATTTAACTGTAATTAATTTAAATGTGCAGAAGGAGTAAGCTAACAATCAGAAGTTTTCAAGGAGTTGACTATGTTTTAATTTATATAATGAAGAACGGAAAACTTGAATTTCTTTACTTAGCCCCTAATTAAAAATAGCGACATACGTCTGTACATAAAAGTTCAACTGTGTAGGTTTATAAGCACTAAGATTAAACAATGTTACTATTATGGACGGGTTGTAAGATGTATTTTTACCAACATTGGGTATGAGCTTAGATAAACAATGAACTTACTAGATGCACTATCACGAAGAAATATCTGCCAGTGTCCGAGCCGCTTGACGCATACGTTGTCACATGTTATATTTATGACATAAAATTATTCATTAAAATTTTGACTTCAAGGCGTCATTAAAAGGGTAAACAAATAAAAGCACGAGCATACTACAATTTCACCATGACATGGAGCGAGCAACGTGATTTATGAACAAAAATCTTGCCGAACCGACGAAGGGGCATAATTATGCCGCGGACACTTTTTGAGTAAGATTGTGCATCCAGTTACTTTATTGTTTACTAAAGGTATGAGTGAGCAAACGGGACCGTACACTACTGCGCGAAACATTGGTATATGGCACTAATATACAAAACTAACAGAATCGGATACGTAGCAATAATTATTCTTTTGTTCCAAGCAAATACTCCATGACGCGAAAGAGCACACACTCTATGACCGGTACAAATATATATGTAAAGAAATATGATCCAAATTATATAATAAATTGCACATATAATATAGAGCAGCTACTATTGGACATTAAAACCTTATCAACAATGTACATATTTATATAACTTCATCTCCTATCTAACTCAGTATAGGTGATGCAGTTCCAATGAAATAAAAGTGATAATGCGATATTGACATTGATTACACATGAATTTTAATATCACATCCTCACTAAATCTTTAGTTTAAACTGAAATTCAAAGCATAACGGTTATTGACATATTAAAGTATTTTAATAATAACATAAGTATGTTTTATATGCCAATTTTTTCGTATTATTATTTCATCATAGCAAATACTTTGCCAATAAATTTCATAGTCAATAAATGGTTATCGTCAGAATCGCTGGTTGCCTGTAGCATATGGCAGTAAGAGTATAATCAAGACAAATGTATGACCAAGATGATATAGGACCCAGCAGGCAATATTTGGGACCCTTGAAAATACCCACCTGCTNATGTTCTAGAGATCTTGTGGTGGAAGATAAATCAATAGAGTAAAATTAACCACTGACAATTCTGTACAAGGCCTTACAAATAAATAAGAATTGTTTCCATTAGATTTTATATAGACAGCATTTAATTAAACATAGTATATAGTAAAAAAAAAACAACATGTATCTAGTAATGTCTACATACAATTATCTAATATTCTCACCTAAAAACACGATAAATAAAAATTAAAGACGAGTAAATAATGAATCCTTAAGCCTAACTTAAATTAATGATGGTCTTCAACGGAAATCATTAAAAAATATCACTTCATAGAAGCGACGCAAACCTGGCAAGCAGAGTGTTATGAGACATTGTTGTACATTTCACTTACATATAAAAAAAATATTATACAAAAACTTACATACACGGGTACTTAAATCAATATAATGCACTGGATGAGGGTAGTTTTGTTTTGTACCAGGTTATCAGTCAGTCATCCGTTGACGGACGTCACGAAATGCATTCTTGTGCAAATATATCCAAAAAATTCTCGTCACAAGTCCCTTACAATTTACCGCCTACCAAAATGTTAACTTACAGTAATGATTTATTTAAATAATAAATAGTTACATTACAAACTAAACGAAACGGAGGGAAAATAACGTAGCCAAGACTATCAACGCTCCCTTATTTATTCGCGGGAACGGATTATAATGTTTTAAATAAATTTCTATTAAAATGTATCTTAATCAATTGCCCACTCATCACCACTGTGAAACAGGCGAATGAAATATTCTTATCAATAATGAATATAAATTATATTCGCAAATTTACCCCTCACGAGCTTACAGAAATGATTGATCTCTATTTAATTGAATAAATTAATCATAATCAGTCATCATCGATAGATAGCTGCCAAAACTTAGAGCACTGTTTTCCAAATTTCCCACAGTGGTGCAAAGCAACACAATTTTTGACGTTTACAAAACCTACTTTGCCCTTAGTTGTATACGATATTAAAACTCCCATGTTCACATATGAAACCCGCTCATAAATCCTTACTTCGTATATTTTGCGCAAAAACAATAGACAAAAGTCGTTAAACCAATATCATGGATTTCATTAGCTATGCCAACGTAAAGTCGCACAGAAAACAAAGATATACATTGAACATAAAAAGTTATAGTAATGACGACTAAAACCCGAATTCTAGAACTAGACTCAAGCGTTGATCTTTACTTGAATAGAGTTAGAAAGGCATAGAGTTATATACGATAGATAGAGGCAACCCATTCTATCTCTAAGTAAAAACCTATGCTTGATACGGGCCTAAGCAACAACACTAAGACTTGGTTCGTGTCCGGTCTTTTGTCTAATATTTTTGCCACAAAAAATATTATTACTTTGTCGTCCTGTTACGAGATCATTATCGACGATAAAATAGCTGCAAAAATCACTAGCTTTTGTTACCGAATTGTTACTTTGGGTAACACTGAGGACTTTCAGCCAACCAACGCGATCGATTGAATAGCGTTATTTTAATAATTTACGATTTATCTTTCACGACATCGTTTAAAGCTGTACATGTTTTGATCGATTACGCTGGTCGACTATTCATATGTAATTGAATGCCTTTGATGTTTTCTCTTTTCGATAAAACTCCATTCAAAGTAATCAACACACGCGTAAATATCTCTATCCCCGATGCAGCTTACACCTAAATATAAGACGGATATTCCTTAAGTTATAAAGAGGACAATAGACACCTATATTACAATTATTCATAGAGGGTCGTGGAATGGATACAAAATATTACAAAACTTTATCACTAAGTTATAATTTTAACTATGGCGTCCTAACATTTAAATACAGCGAATGTACGGCAAAATTACTGACATACAAAAAACTATTTTCATAAATTCGCCAAGCATTCACGTGTGATTTAAACAACTGCTAGGACACGGTGAATTCTACTAAAACTATTTTATTTATAAATAATAACAATAATAATCAAATACCGATTAATTTATATGTGACAGTGTTATGGATTATACAAATGGGTTCTTAAGAACACCCAAAAACTTTTGTTACATATTTAATACATATTGCTATAACCCAGGGTATCAATTCACAGTCACGTCACGCTTTGTGACTTCAGTGACCGAATTTCATCCAAAGTTTTTACCCTTTATAAGGCAATAGTTATTGCTATTTCATTTTGCCAGAGATAATTAATTTTATTTATTATACATATTTGTATAACGATGTTTGTAAAGGATCTGGTGTTTGGTATTACTGATATGCCATAGAAAATACTATGTTTGTAATCCTAGCGGTTAAAAAGTTAAACTGTACTATCAAGTTCAATAAAATCCAAATCATAGTACAATTTGGCTTATAAAGGGTACAAACTTCAAACCAATCAGCTACATACGAGTATATAGAGAAGTGTCAATAAGTCACACATACCGGAAACCCCCGTAACATTATAATACGTAAATGGCACGAATATGTACATTGGGAATTGACATGATCTCTTTACAAAAAACGGCTATACCATAGTAACGAGTGCGGCTGAGTTAGGCCATGCGGCAAACGCAAATTCGCCCATACAACCAATCGTGCGAACTGGTTATTCACGACACTACCATCAATTATTTTAATAACGCGGTGATAATGATACCTAGGCATTCTCAACTGACATTATTGCTTTCATATTTCATAAAATAGCCAAATGATACTTTAATACTATAAGACAAACGATAATTTGATTTTAAAACAAATCATTTCACAAAGTACAGTTAAGTCCAGTCAGCGTTTTCGAACCCTATGTATCATTGCCACTGCACTCGAGAGTATACAATAGCAGACATTCAACCAATCAGCAAAAACCACTACAATGTTAAATTAATTCTTGTGCATAGCCCTCCTTACAGCCATTTATAATACGCTTTCGAATAACAGCGTAAATGTACGCTTATGTACATAAGAGTTTCGCATAAAATATAGAAGTCCATGTTTTGTTCATGTTTCACATTTTTCATACACAGGAATGTATAAATTATTAAATGCACCAGCACTAATTTAAAAATGTTTATCACAAATTCAGAAACATTGATATTTGATAGGACAAAAAATGGACTTCAACATTTTACACCATTTATCATTCAAACAACGCATTACTGCGTATTCTCTTTCAATATATTATTGACAACATTATACCTCGATATATAAGAATTATACATTATAATTTAGGTTCAACGGAAATCAAAAATATACGATCTTGGAATTAACATAATTCACCACAACACGCATGAAAGTCAAGAGCATAATGTCATCATAATATATACATTTAGCTATAATTGAAAATAACGACACTTGTAAACCAGCCAGAAAAAACGATTATCACACCATTAACCTGCAAACAACTTGATTGGCAATATTTATTTTTTATAATCAATATTAAGACCTTTAGTCACAAAAACATCATGTCACAAATTGTGTTTACTAAAATCTGTACTCTTTATATTTCAGTATCCTAAACAATTATGTTTTGTTTTTGAATACCAACTTTGATTTCGTGTCAATTCAGTTCAATACTAATATATATCATTCCCCTGTTGACAAGTTCTTGCAAATATATTGGATGACAGATTTACCTGTTAGTAAGTGGTGCCGCCACTCAAGGACATTCGTAACTCAAAAAGGAGTTGCCAGCTTTTACGGAAGTCGGAAAAGGAAACATATTCTTTTACTTTTTCTCTCTACTCCTGGTTATCCCCTAGTTAGGCCGTTGGTAACCTCCCTAACTCAGCGAAATAACGCAAAATGTTCCACTCGGATTTTCCGTAAGGCTTTATAATTGGAGGTGGTGGTATTCGAGAGGTTAGTAGTGTGACTTGATTACTACAAAAGGTATAAACTTAAACCATGACCGCACTGCGGTCTACGCAAGGGAAGCACGCGAACGCCGACGTCCGCTAGCGACTGCTCGGCGGCGGCATCTGCGCCTGAACCCCTTGAAGATTCATCGGCCGCCCGTTCGGATTGCCCATGCCGAGCCGTCTTGGTAGCTATTCGCGTCCATTGAAGGCACGTCATCGTCTGCGAACATTTGACACATTTTAATGAAATGAACCTAGCAATCTTCATAGACGATTGTGAAGGACGCCATTATTAAAGATCTACGTCTTCTTAAATCCACACTAAGGCCCGTATTCTAGAACGAGACTCAAGCGTTGATCTTCAATTGAATAGAATTAGAAAGGTATAGCGTTCTATACGATATATAGCGCCATCCCTTTCTTACTCAATTTAAGCAAAGATCAACGTTTAGAATATAGGCCAAAGTGTTTAATGAATTGATTTAATATGTTCTTTGAATATACACTTTAAGATTTGTATAATTCTAGCATGTTTTATAATTGAAAATTGTAAGTATTTTTTAAAGAAAAAGCTTAGTTTTTATTTGATTAAAACATGACACGTAATCATTCTTATTCATAATATTATTACAAAAGCGTGCGTTTAGATTGAAGTGAACTGTACATGAAGTTAGCATCTTACAATTGATGCAATAATTATAAGTGTACTGCTTTTATATTGCTTATTAGTTATTAGTCTAGTAAAAAAAAATACTTGCCTTGATTTTACGATCCCTAAGTAGGTAGTTATGATATAAGAGATACTAGTATACAAAGTTTGGGGATCCAGCCAATCTCATCTGTGCGTGAAGCACCTAGCTTTAAAGCAAACAAGACTGAAACGCCAATCCAACCAGCGCGACAAGTAAGGTCCTAACTCTCTGATTCATTGAAAGACATGAGGGACACATTTTAACCATTCATGTTATAAATCAATGCATCTCATCTGACTTAATGCAAAGGCGCTGTCGAATATTGAACATGTTTACTTTTAAAAGAATAAAAAATATTTTTATTCTAAAATTAAGTAATAAAGATATAACCAAATACTTCGACAGTAATAAAACTGTTTTCTAGGTTTCAGTGTAACATACCTCTCTCTGCCGTCGGATGTTACGATCCTCGTATTTAGTGCGGGCCCAAAAGCATGCTTTAAGTAACTTCAGCTAACTTTGATACGCCTAAGCATGAACGAAATCACGTGGGATGCTATGTAATGTACAGTGACCAAGCAATCAAGGGCATTACCTCCTCACAGCGTCGTATGGTGTGATCTTCCTAACTAGACATCTAGTAGGTAATAAAGAAACCACTGTGTGTACTGTACTGTGTATTGGTGATTAAGTAATCAAGAAACTTACCTCTCTATGGCGTTATTTGGTGCCATCCATGAGGATTATATACTAGATATGAATCTAGCGTAAAATATAGGATGTTAATGAAACAGCATACCTCTCTGTGGCGTCGTATGGTGCGATCCTCGTATCTAGTGCCACCGGTGGAGGCCATGGGGCGCGACAGCGTGCTGTTGGCGTTGCTCGGCGAGTGCGGGCCCCCGCCGGACATGGGCGTGCCCTGACCTGCTCCCACACCCGAATCTATTCACCAATGCGTGCCATTCCTCTGACTAATGCTGATGGCCGCTGATGGCCTACAGCTTCAAAGGGTATGCGAGCGCAGATGGCACTCGGTGTTGAGATGCGTGCGTCACCGTTTGGGCATGAGGCGTGTTGGCCGGTTGGGCATTTACCGATTAAGGCAGAAGGCGAAGTATCAATACCTCTTAATTATAATTACTGTTTAATTATACTATTAATAGCAGGACCAGTATATCTAACAAAAGGGGGGGGGGCATGTTTCCAGCAGTAGACTGCGATAGGTTGAAGAGAGATATTTTTATCCACTTGACTATAAATCAGACATTAATGATAAAATCTATTATCCCGGCTTTCTGTATCCACTACACTTTATGAAGGATATTTCGTTGACATGGTTTCTGATTTTATAGTGCTTTGATTAAGGGAACTATAACATAATGGGGAAAACCACTGCACTTCATTTCAAATGAGTTTTAACTTTTAGTATTGCTGTATTTACAAAAAAAAAATTGAGTGCGCAGAATACGCTAAAAGTATTTGTCAGTTCGTATTGATACTTCGCCGTAATCTTGGCTTTTTAATGGCAGAATATTAACACTATACTCGCATCACCGAGGCACAGTAAGCTTGTTAGACTTAATGTGAAAAAGGCGATGAATAATGATGATATTATAAAATAATAAGAAAAGTGCTGGTTTGTCTATTCGTAGATGTCTGGCGACAATTTCTAAAGGTATTATTATTACGTTAATTTAATGATTACTGTTTGCTTAACTTAACCTAAAACTCAAACTAATAAGTTTGAGCTTTAGGTATATAACATATTGTTAATTTTTTAATGTATTGTTTTAATATATGTTCATAATAGTAATTTATTAATAAAAACTCGATAATCACTCAAGAATTTCAATAAAGCACTGTCTCCTTTGTCATTGCATACGAAAGAAATACGCAAACGCAAAGAAACCAATACCAGCAATTTTCGTATCATTATTATTAAGCCTGACAATAGGATGAAAGCACAGCATAGTACATTATTTTATTATATGTTTAATAATGATCCAAAGGTACCACACTCCTCATAGCCAAACTGGATCAGAAAGAAAAAGAGTTTTCGTTGTACTACAAAATGTTTTAACCTTGTAGGTTTTTTTTACTGAAATTTACTACACCTATTTACTACAAATATTTCTGTATATATCCAATGAAAACTCTTTTAATGTGAAAGCATTGAGAATATTATTTGAGACACACTGTGACTTGTAGAATTAATTCATAAGGATCAAAAACATTTTTTTATTATTTCTTCGAACATGATAGGATTGCTCTTAATTCATACAACAGCTCTACTGGATCATGGACTCAAAAAAGCAAATTGTTAAGCAGTCATCTAAACTTAGAAAAGTGTTTTTGATACTCATGAATGATGTTTTAGTCACTTGATGTTAAATTTAGTCTGCAAAGATTTGCATAGCTTTATGCAGTTATAGTACAACATTCTGTACATTCGATCGACACCTTTTACATACATATATGTACACAATACACTCTTTATATAAACGCTTGTTTGCAACTTGTATGTTTATAAATTGCCTGTTGTAGGGAGTTTCGTATAAGTGTTATATGCTTGCATTAATGTCATGTTTACATGCTCACTGTTATGTGTTGTTATTTTAGATTAAAGTTAACAAATTTGTGGGGCACTACATTTTACACCATAATACTATGCACTTTAAGGTCTGATTTAGCTTGGATCGTTCTTTGGCAATAAATGGAATATTGTGTGATGATCATATCCGCCATATAAAGTGTGTACTGTATATATACGACCGTGGACGGTGAGTTGAATTAAGATGTACAACTATACATAGACAGGATTTCAAATAAATGTTCAATTTAATAATTACATAAACAAATAGCATTTACTTTAGAGATCACTCTAGGAGATAAGATCCGCTAAATCGCTTATTTTTTTCTCAATTACTGTATGATTTACATATTTTTGTGCAATAAAGATTTTTTTTTCAAAAGTGTATTGTAATTGAATAAAACAAATTTCAATAAAGCGAAAATTAAAGCAAGTTTAAGTTTTATCTATACTTTATACAATGGTTATAAAGTATATCCCGTTAAAGTGGCTATTAAAATACAATTATTTGAAAATCAATCCACGTATACATGTTATTACAAGTGACTGTTCAATTTGTGTGGGCTAATTACCGCTGGGCGTGGGCGTGGTCCTGGGCTGGGCGGCTCGCGCCGGCGTTAAGAAGTCTGCTTCACGCCAACCATGCTTGCGGTACACTTCTCTCAGCTCCGCGTGCGACCACATCGTCATCAGCACTTGACCTAAACACCAACATTATACATTATAATCAATAAATAAGAAGTACCACAGTAAAGCATAAAACGTTCCAGTGTGGATTCGGGGATATGGTTATGCCCAAGGCTCAACACGTCTTTAGAAGCATGAAAATATTGTTTAGCCCCTTGAGCGCCAGCGACACAATAGAGGGTAATAGGGAATAGGGAGTTTGGCTTCCGGTAATACATACAAAAAGACCTCGTTGGACGTTTATCCGACGCTCTAACGGTAAAGGAAAACATCATGAGGAAATCTGCGCATAGACAAGATAATTTTGCGCCTATGAAGAGATCCAAAGGTTGTGCGTGAAGTCAGCAAATCTATACTGGGCCCGCGCGACTGGGGCCTATACACCCTTTACGGGTAGGCTCGTGACCCTCGGTGGGGACGTTTAATGAGCTGAAGATGACGATGAGGCTAGCGTTTAACTACGCCTGTTTGGTGTAAACATCAATGATGTCTAAGATGAAGCACGCTGACCAAGAAAAAACCTATTTACCATCAACATATAACATATTTCAATTAATTATAACAAAGACTAACCTGCAAACTTGAGCACTCTAGGCGTGTGGCGATGACGTTGCTTCGTGAGGTTCAATAGCCTCTCCACACCTCCCGCTTCCAGTAATGACCTAGAGAACTCTCCACTTTTCTTGATGACCTCGTTGAGCGTCGCTAGAACTGCGGCTATCGTATCGTCTGATGTGGCTTGCTACAAAATCACATGCATGGTTTTAGACCATACCAAATAAACACACATACGCCGAAGTCAAACATTTTATTTTTTTTTATAATTTTATTTTATATTTTTATTTTCTTATATTGATTATCAAACAATAGATTTTCTTATATTTAATCATTTCTTCTTTGTTATGGTATGTTAGGGAAAATGTTCCGGAGATTTTTATTTATTTATGTAGACAAACAGCTAGTATTTATTTACCTGATCGTGATGATGGTTCCCTGGTGGTAACTTTTGTACCAGATCCCGCATGGCATACTTGCCGATGAGCTCTTTGTTGCGTTGGTCGATGGCTAAATTGCGAAGTGCGGTAGCCACGGCACATACCACGCGGTCCACCTCCATACGAAGAAGTTCCACTAGTATTGGTAGACCTGGTGAAATGGCAAAAACCGGAACCATTCGTCAAGTATGTTTCCGAAACGATAAGCACTACACTATTCAAATTTTGTACATAAGTAAATATATGTATTTTTTGTGAATCGCTATTAGGTTTTGACAAGACACTTGAAAAATTAATATATTTTGGGGTTCTCCATACATTGAACTGAAACTCAAAATGTTTTACCAACGTAAACCAAACCGTGTGGGGTATCAATGTGTAGCTCTTGAAAAATGATATTTTTAATGATCAGATTTAAGAGTTTGCGGCGTACCGGTCGACGGGTGAGGCGGGAGCATGCCTATTACGAATATCACCATAGCCCCGTGCGAAGCATGGGCGGATCACTAGTTTCTTTATAAAATCATTAAATTTTAACAAAGACTAAATCTACTACTGCAATGTTTAGTATCTTCACATACCTTTCTCTTTCCTGACAGCGGCGCGTATATCTATGGATGGCTGCCAATAACAGGCGGCCAAGTTCTGTAGGGCACCCGCCGCCGCCTCCAACGTCTCCGGGTTGGAACACGTCTGCAGCAGCGCCATGTAAAGCGGTACCACCTATTCGACAATCAAGTGTCATCAACATGTTTGCAACTATCTATAATTATCCTGGAAATACAGTTGGTACACCAAGTATTTTATATTAAATTTTTAAACTATGCTTTCGCTATCGGCACACATTAGATAAAAACCAATTTGGCGTATTAATATAAATTATTTATTTTTATTCACAATGTGATAGGACACCAGAAGGGAACACATGGTTTACGTCTACTCTCATCAATCACAGGCATCAGTCTTACACCAACCATACGTTATTGTACTAATAAATTATATACTTTCTGTTGTTTTAAGATGTATACCTGAACGTCGGTGGCTCAATGGTGTAGTTAGCCTTTCCTCCGGGAGGACGCAGGTTCAAATCCCGCCACGTACCAATGTGATTTCGAATTTTCGAAATTATAAGTTATCCGACGCTCTTACGGTGAAGGAAAACATCGTGAGGAAACTAAGGACGACTAAAGCCTATACACCCGCGTACGGGTAGGCTCGTGCGGTGGGGATGTTTAATGTGCTGATGATGATGACCTTAAGACCTACGATTTGTGATACAAAATAAAGATTTATTACAGAATACGCGCTTAGCTAAAGCCAGCTATACCTAATTATGTTAGTCATTAATACCCACCAGTCCGCATTAAATCTGCATATTTTACATATCTTTCCCTCTATTTATATTATCTACTTCACATAATTAAAAAATAATAATTAAATTAAAGCTCGGTGGCTCAGTGGTGTGGACTGTCGCCTTCCTACAGGGAGGGCTGAGGTTCAAATCCCGACACGTACCAATGTATTTCGAATTTTCGAAAATATATGTACGTTATCCGACGCATGCACGCCTGCGAAAGATTCGAAGGTTGTGTGTGAAGTCGTCCAATCCGCACTGGCCCGCGTGGACGACTAAGCCTAATCACCCTATACGGGTAGGCTCGTGCCCCTCGGTGGGGACGTTTAATGAGCTGATGATGATGACTTCACATAATTCCCCATAGCTGTTATGTACTAAAGCACCACTGGATGCGGTGAAATAATAATAATATAGTAATATCCACAATAATAATAATATCACAGATATTCACACAGCGCCATCTAGTCCAAACTAAGCATTTAGCCTCTTATAGTACAAAACACTGATCAACTGATTTTTATAAATCCATAAATATTATACATAAGAAACACCCAGACAAATACAAACGGACATGTTAATGCACACGAATCTGAAACCTTTGGAAGAGTCGACATCTCAACCAATTACACCACATGGATTGTTAAATGATATGTTATTTATGCTGTAGCCACGGACGACCAGTGTCATGATGTCTCCATCACCATGGCTATTGCTGAGTAGTATACCTGTTCTGTGTTTTTAGATTTAAGTTTTATGTTTAAGGTTATATTGTATACTGTCACAGAATAAATATTCTTCTTCTTTCTTTCTATTGCTTGATACGTACCTCGGGCGACCACAGCATCTCGGTGCCTTTGGGCACGCTGTACCCGAGCTGGGTGTTGGATGTGGTATCGCCGAGCGGTTGCGTGTCGGGGTCGCTCTTCCGAGCGGACTGGTCGAGTTGGACGACGAGGAGCCTTCTTTCTTTTTACTGCCACCGAAACAGCCTAGGTTTTCGCCTGCAATCATGACACATTATATTCAGTGAATAAATAAAGGTATAGCAATTGTAAAAAAATATAAATAAAGCTTACGCATTGGAATCTGCTTAGGTGAGTTCCGGCATGAAGTTTGAGACAGTTAATAAAATAATAATAATGAATGTGGGTTTCTTGTGCCATATTAACATTTTTGTTAATTTATGAGAGATACAACTTCTTTTAGTCGTCCTGCTTGGGACCCAGCTTCTTAAGGATTTTATCAGTATAGCAATTATTATGTCTCAAATATAATACATTTTGATTGTGTAATGAGTTAACAACTTGTGTCTATAAATGTTACAGTTCAGCAAATAATAGAATAATTGTATTACCTTTAGACGCACTAGCTTGTATCCTGGCTTGCCCTGATGACTGTGTGGGCGGCGCTCTCGTGTCGTACAGTGGATCTTCAATTTCTTGACACCTACAAAAATACTCTCTATGAATGGGACATATTTTTGACAATGGGCAAATTACGATCGCAGATAGCTCTGATAAATGAGTTTCTAGTGATCTGTCAACTCGGACTGAACAGCATGGTAGATTATGGTCTCCATACTCTCATTATGTTAAGTGCGGACTGCTAAACAGTGGACTGTGCGGCTTTCATAGTTGCCAGTGCACTCGGAAGTCTTTTAGTGCTCGGCTATTCAATTGTTTAAAGATTCTTGATAATTTATTAGCACATTTACAATCCTTATTGCGATTTCAACGGAGTTTTTATATATAATAAACGACAAGTTCGCTTACGTGATGGTAAGTGATACGCCTGCTTGTAGTCCAGTGGTAGGTCCATTTTCGTTCGGTTTCCGATACTATTTTATTGGCCGCATTAAATATTTAAGTTCTGGATCCATTACGACTCGGTAGGAAGAAGAAGACTGTTTACCTGTAGGACAAGTTGCGTAGTACACAGACGCAGTTCTCGACGATCTTGGTGCCGATCGCGTTGGCGCGTACCGCGGCGCGTACAGTGTGGAGCAAGGCATCGGGCAGCCCGCTCAGACACCGGAGCCGGCGGCGCGCGTACTCACCCGCCGACGACGCGTTGCGGAGTACGCCCGACGCGTTGCGGAACACTGCCCCAATACACACAATCATGGAAAAACCGTATTCGTCGTATGCCTTTTTTTGACGACCCATTTGGTGTTGCGGTTGAGAGGTCGACTGCAACACCAAGGGTTCCGGGTTCGATCCCCGGGCAGTACAAACATTTGTGTGCATGAACATGTCTGTTTGTAATGGTCTGGGTGTTTTCTATGTATAATATGTATTTATTTACAAAAAAAATGTATATAAGTATGTTTATCCGTTGTTTAGTACCCATTATACAGGCTTCACGCTTAACTTGGGGCTAGATGGCGCTTTGTGAATGTCAGTGGATATTTTTATTTATTAAAACAATCGATAAAAGTAAGCACGCTCACACATACACGCACGCACGCACACGCGCATGCGCATACACATACATACACACACGATTTAATATGGTTTATAAGTGTTTTGTTTTTTATAAACTATATTTCGCAATTGTGATTATATTGATTTTGGGAGAGGGCGCTGATAGTCGGAGATACAGGGTTTTACCTAGTTCAGGTATCAGAATCTTCAAATTTAATTGTAATATGTTTCTGTGAATAAAGTTATTTATTATAAGTGTTCTGAATGCAGCGACAGCACCCATACACATATTACACATGAGCGTACATTTACCTAAACAAAAGCTTAACACTGTATTATCTTTGGCGGTTCGTTTTTGAGGCACGGATGACGTATCTACCGTTATTTATACAGAATACAGATACCAGGGGGGTTCCCGCCATCTCTTAAAACAGTGTTACAATAATATAACTTCGTCTTTTCTGGTACAAAAATGCAGACGTATTATTGTAACAATACTGTTTTAAGAGATTGGGGTTACCCTCCTGGCCGGATTAGCCGTATAGCAAGTGTGGCAAATGCTACGGTACCCACGGATTAAAGCCGCTACAAGTAGAATATATCTGTTTGACCGCGACAACAATCATGAAAATTAAAAGGAGCGTAAATTATCTTGCACGTGTATATCTTAGGTAACATGACTAAATCTTCACTAGGTAAGAAATATTTAAAACGCTGTTGCTTCGCGATAAATACTAAAAAAAGATCGTTTTCAACTATCGTTCTTTTCGGAAAATCAGATGATTCCTAACCAAAGTCGAAAAAAAGCATAGTGAATTTTCCCTTTGCAATCTCCCCGCAAAGCAATTTAAATAGTGCCATCCCTTTTATCTCTATATAAGTAAAAATCAACGTTGAGTATATATAAATATATATGGGCCATAGTTCACAATGCTTACCTGTAGACCAGTATGTATCACCGGGGTTGGTGGGATGCCACCCCGAGTGCGGTATGATGACTTTGTTGACGATGACTTGCGCCGCGTCGTCGATGATCGACTGCTTCAGGTCTTCGCAAGATGACATGTTCCAGATGACGCCCGTTACCAACTCCTTCACCTGTTCGCAAAATTACGGATTAGTCATTCACGTATTATAAAAAAAAAATATTGCAATTGTTTAGTGTCTTTGTCTGGAGACAATTTGTATTACATCCTGTTTTTTTTTACATAAATCACATAGAAATGTAACTATTTACAGAGAGAAAAGCAGGTCGGATTGAGGTACCCACGGATACAAAACCACGGGTACATGTTAGCGGAAAATGAGGGAATTATACCTTAATATGAACTACAAAGAACATCGGTGGCTCATTGGTGTTGCCTTCCATCCGGAGGGTGCACGTACCAATCCCGCCACGTGCCAAAACTTTTTCGAATTTCCGAAAATTATCATGAGGAAATCTACGCACACCTAGAAAGAGATTCATAGGTTGTGCGTGAAGTCGGCCAATCCGCACTGGGCCCTTGTGGACGACTAAGGCCTATACACCCTATACGGGTATACTCGTGCCCCTCGATGGCGACGTATGAGCTGGTGATGATGATGGACTACAAAACTTTAAAGGTTTCTCTCTTCAACCTATTGCACTCCACTGCGGGACATAGGTCTCCCTCATTTGCGCCAGGAATTCCGATAAAGCGAGGTTTGGTAAAGGTTTACCTCTATATCCGTAGCTCGGCACAGCAAAGCCATCAGAGCTGGTATGCCATTAGCGTCTCTTATAGCCCGTTTGTTCTCGTCGTTCTGCCGTCCATACGACAAGTTGCGGAGGGCGCCGCACGCGTTCCGACACACTTCTGGATTCTCATGGGACACCAGACGCACTAGAGGCGGGATACCACCTGGAACAAACGTTGATTGTGTTACGACATCCGTTTAAATACAAAATATGTAAGGAATACAATAATTGGATGGCTCAAGATGTTCCTATGTCCACGTCGGGAGTTTATGCACTAGCAATGCTCGTGTTGAAACTGGTCATGGTCTATAGTTTTGTCTGGTTAAGACATTTAGGTAAAGGTGGCGGGTAGCAGATGGATGTCAATTGCACGGGATCAGTCCGCGTGGAAATCAATAGGGGAGGCCTTCGTTCAGCAGTGGATATTGTAGGTTGTAATGATGATGATGATATGAAGACATTTAGTACCTAAGTTGATTTTCTCCACACCCACACCTTAGTGATGATTAATTGTCATTGTACCAGTGTTGCTAGTGCAAAAATCGCTATGTGAACTAGAGGACATGCTGAAATTGGCCATTCAATTGTCACTATCCCTTTTCAAAATTAAATAAATGTCGACCAACATTGCACAGCGCCATCTAGCATTAATGCAAGAAACGGGCTTGTCCTGTGCTATCTTTAATCCACCTGCCAAGCATTTAATTCGGTTAGTTAATAATAAGGGCTCGATGATGTAGCAGCTAGCGTGTTAGGTTATCTTGCGTGTCAAGCAATTATCAAAGACTTCAATTATGAAAATTCAACGCTCAAAGCCCAAGATCACACAGATAGTTTGGTTGATAGTATGAAATATTACCACTAGATCTTAAAAGCAGTAATTGATAGTTTGAAATATCTCACCTAAACTCCTGGTCTTCTGTTTGTTAGGGTCGTCCATATACGTGAGGTGCTGGAGGTAGGCGGCCGCGTTCGCCTTCACCACGTCCGAGGGGGAGTTGAGAAAGCCGATCACTTCGGGCAGGTTGGGATCGCGCCATTGCAAACCACCGCCATCTTCACGCCCGCCCACACCACCGTGTACTGAACCAATTAAAAAAGGATCACACTTAGTCTTAGTCCCAAAATGGTAGGCAGATATAGAGGGCCACAAGTCGATCCTCTCTAGAAACTGAAGTATGCCTAGCTCAAGCTTTAAAATTTTCTAAGATTCTCAAGCTCAAGTAATCGATGTTTTTGTACGTATTCTATATTCCATTCTATTTGGGACCCGAGCCTTCCTCAAAGACAAATAATTTTGTCAAGACAAATTGTTTTTTTTTTGGCCATCCCCGCCTCGTGTATCCATCCCTATTTGTCAAATGAACCTTATTTGTTATTTTTATTTCATTAATGCGTGTAATTTATAATGACACCATCAAATATTTGAAAAACATTTTTAGATAAATTTATTATCAATGCTGAATCACGAACGAGGTTAAGACGACCGCCAGCAAGCTTTAGACTAGCTTTGTGGATTCCATTTATTCTTTAGGGCTCTTAATGAAAGGTCGATTACGCCATAGAAGGTCAGTTATTGAGTTTATTTATGAACTGAAAAAAAAATCGTTTATATATACCTAACGCCATGCCAGCCATTTGTTTTTGAAGTTCCTCCTCATCGCCGTACATGGACTGACCGCCAGCGCTGCCTAAACTTAGACCGTTTTGAGAATCCTGCAACAGAACAAAGATAGATAAGTTAAAACAATTTACCTTTGTTAGAGATTACAAAGCTTAATTTTGTAAACCACCTATTTAGTAAGATACTTTATAACATAACAATTATTTAATTTAATTCTATCAATTAAAACTGAAGAAATTTAATGTTTAAAAAACTCAAGTCTACCTGAACTAATAAGCAATTAAACTTGATGCTAAGTTATAGACCGTTGATGACATAACACCTAACAACTTTTATTTACATTCTTATGCCTAACACATAAGATAGGATTTCGAAGCCAAAACACTGTCCTGTCGCACTATTCCTGCCTCACTCCTCCACTACATGCTATTTTCCTTACAGTTAATTCGACTTAATTATTGTATGCAAAATGTAATCATCCACTTAAGTTTAGTAAATAAGTTGTTATTGATAAAAACTATGCATATCTCATTCTTCATTCATCTCATCATCATCATCAGCTCATTAGACGTCCCCACCGAGGGGCACGAGCCTACCCGTATAGGGTGATTAGGCCTTAGTCGTCCACGCGGGCCCAGTGCGGATTGGACAACTTCACACACAACCTTCGAATCTCTTCGCAGGCGTGCATGAAGGTTTCCTCACGATGTTTTCCTTCACCGTAAGAGCGTCGAATAACGTCCATCTCATCATTAATGTATATTTAAGAATGTTTGTGTTTGCATTGTTGTTGTGTCTAATAGATAAATAAATCCACAAGTCACCTTGAATGGCGGCGGCTGGTGTGGCGTGGGGTCGTACGCGGCGGGATAGTGTTGGTACCCGTACGCGTCGGTGGCGTACTCGCCGCGCGGTGACGTCACACAGTAGTGCCGCCCTAGCTGCTCCAGTGACGTCGAGTCGTACCTGACACAAATTACGTAGTAAAAGCTTTTATTATTTAAAAATACATATATCGCAACTCAAACACTTCATTTATATCTTCACTTCGCTTTATTAATATTTTCCTTTATCCTTTATTTCCTTTATTTGTTGTTAAATAACTTTTTTTTTTGGTGTGCAATAAAGAATCATATCTATCTATCTATCTATCTACCTGCCGCTATGATCTAGTAAAAATACTCGATCATAGCGGCAGGCAGCGAAACTAATTGTTCAACCCTTTGATAGTCGAAAACAATAAAATTTTCTATTGTGTCTGGATAACTGGCATTCAATAGGTTAAATCGCCATCCGAGGTTACACCTCGCCCGTGGTGGCCTTCATCACCCCAAAGACGGTCATACTTCGTAGTTTCTATTCGCATAACCAGCATGTGCTGGACCGCTTCTTTCCCCAAACATACACTAGGTTGCACAGCTCTCACTCGAGGTTTAAGACACACTCGAGAATGCCTTAGGTTGATGTGTAAATAATCAAGGTTAGTCGTCTGCGCTCTCCACTTTCCTGATAAAGTTGTAAAGGCCAACAGCAGTATTCAGTAAAAAAGAAATCCAATGATTAATTACATTGAACTAAGTACAGATGTGGTCATCACGGCTGAATTAGGAATACTATAATTTATGTACCTTTGCTGTAGGTGCAAATTGTGTTGCGGTAAAGCGCCCGGGGACGCACTTCTCGGCGAGGCGCTACCGCCTCCTTCCACGTATTCCTGAAACAATATTCCTCCACATTATTATAGATGATTAATTTTGTTATTGTTTTATCAACTCCTATTTAGATAATTTAGATATAAGAAAAGCTATTATACTAGGTGAGGATGCTATTACAGGCATACTAGATGTCTTGGTGAGTATTCAGCGCAATACTGGATCATGTCTCGTGAAATAGGGAGTTGTATACTTATCTGTGTAAGAGGACACTAGTTAGTGTATTTACTGTGTATAACAGACCTAATATCTATCTTCCTGTGTGGAAGGCGCAGGGCGTTCAGTGTTAACGGAAAGTAATTACTTAGTCTGTCATGGACAAGCGGTTCATTTACCATCATGTATGCGAACTGATCTGACAGATAAAACCTTTTGGAAGATAACATTTTTTCATTCACACAGCGCCATCTTGCCCCATATTAAGGATTAGCGTGTAATCTCGCTGAAGAGAGAGATTCAAAGGTTGTACGTGAGTCGGCCAATGCGCACTGGACCCGCGTGGACGCTAGTCGTTCATACACTCCTATAGACCTATACACTCTTATAGGCTCGAGCCCCTCGGTGGGGACGTTTAATGAGCCGATGACGATGACAAAGTGGCGGGCGTCAGCTTGTGAATAACAAACCTGCGGCATATAGGCGGGCACCTGCGAGGGCTCCACCATGTAGGCTGCGGGTAGGGCGCCGCGCCGTAGTGCCCGTACGTGCCGTAGTGGCCCGCGCCGCCCGCCCCACCATATGTACCGCCGCCACTTACAGACACTGAGTCCATTACCTGCAAATATATACAAAAACACATTAGTTCTTTGTATGTGTCTGAGAATGAATCAATGAAAAAGACTATAGCGTCCCACTACAGGTTACAAGGCCTCCCACTCAGAAACTATGGGGGAGATCGAGACTATGGCACTATCTGAAGCACGGATTTAAATTTTTGTATGACCCTTCCGACGAGCGACCATTTAATAAATATCCACTGACATTTACACAGCACCTTCTAGCCCCAAGTTAAGCGTAAAGCCTGTATTATAAACACCCACACCATTACAAACAGACATGTTCATGCACACAAATGTTTGTACTGCCCGACGATTGAACCCGGAACCATTGGTGTTGCAGTCGACGTCTCAACCGCAACACCAAATGGGTCGGCAAAAAATGCGACTTGCTTGTTAATTACCATCGTTAAATAAATTTAAATTTGCATTATTTTCTTTTCCTTCCTTTATTACATAAATTGTATTCACTTTTTATTGGAATAAGAGCCAGAACCGATGGTTGAACGCACCATCTGAGGAACTGATTTAAATTTTTCGATAATCCATCCGAAGGGCGACCATTGCTAGTTGCTTAACCTTTACGATCGTCAATCGCTCTAACCGCGACACCATCTAGCCGTCTTAGGAGCTACAAAAACAATACTAACATGCGGATACTTCTGCGAGGGCGCCATAGTGAGGTGCCCCATGTGGTTGTAGTGCGCGCCGGGCGACGACACGTACTGCCCATAGTCGGGGTCCACGCCGCCGCCCACCACGCCGCCACCGTACTCGCTCGCCTGCAAACACACACAACATTATCATCTTTATTATCATAATCAACTTCATTAAAATCATCATCATTAACCGAGTGGGATAGTCAACTTCATTACCATCATTAACCGAGTGGGTTACCCCATGTGAATTGGTAGGTTTTAACGACTACCATACTAAGTTAGTAGCCGGGGCCGACGGCTTAGTGTACAATAAACGGCAAAATTTTGCCCATCGAGTCCGTTAGACAGATTTTTCATTCATTATCACGCCGCTCGCTACGTGTTATAGTGACATAGTAGTATGCTCGGGCTTTTGATTTTGTACCCTTTTGATGACGCGTTAAGGTCAAAATTTTAATGAATAATTTTATTATAAATACAATAATAAGTGTCAAGTGGCACATCGGACATTTTTTGTTTGATATTTCTTCGTGATTGTGCATTTAGTTAGTTTATTGGTAGATAATCTTCTTTCAAAGAACAAAATCATCTTTCATAGTGACTATCATTATGAAGTCTCCCCGCGGGATTCGTACACATGGCTTCAAGATCTATATCCAACGCTCAGCAAACTAGACCACGGAGGTAGTTGCTAACGTGTGACGTAGAAAATGTACACAATTTTCAGTAGTTTCACTTCCTGTGTCACTCTAGAGTTGGGTACGCAGTTACCAGTGGCGTGCACAGGGATTTTGAGCAGGGTATGCATAACATAATGGACGGCAAAACTGTGGAATCAGCTACCATCTGACTTATTCCCTGAGAGATACGAGCTGCGTCCTTCAAGAAGAGAGCGTGCTCCCACTTAAAAGGCCGGCAACGCGTTTCTTTGCCCTGTGGTATTGCAATACATGGGCGACGGCATAATTTACCATCAGATGAGCCGCCTGCTAGTTTGCCCGCTATAAAATTTAAAAAAAACATTCGACTAGGTAATTTTGGGAATAGCAATACTTTCATGATGTAAACAACTATTAACGCCATCTATTCAGATTTTTGTGCAATTTTTACATTACTACTTATTTTGTTTTCAACATTAATAATTTACAATAACTTCTAATGTACTAATTGTACAAATATCTCATAGATGGCGCTGACAGCTATTTAAATGTTATGATAAAGTTTTCGAATAATTAAACTATTTTAAAATAACAAACAAAGGAAATTTGCATATTTTTTATGTATAGACATGTTAATTTTATTAAACAATTATACAACAATCCTTTTCTATATTATTATTTATTTGAATGTATATATGACTACATGTGTGCATAAGACAATGTCATTTGTTAAATCAATAAAAGAATTACAATAAATAGGTGCTTAAATTGTTTTATAATCGATGTTAAGGTAAAAAACCTATAGCCTCTATTCTAGATTTGCCAAATGTTTGTAATTTGAAACATGATTCTAAATGTTTTTCACTAGAATCATGTTTGGCAGCGGCTTTAGGTAAATTGTTGTTATTATCTTGAATTGAAAACAATATACATGGAAAACAAAACAATTTATTTACGTGTCTACAACCTGTTAGCCAGGAATAATTATCGTATAATTTTAAATTAAAATAACTCGCAGTTTTACCTTTATTTTGGCACATATCCAACATAGGTACACACCTTCCCTTCGCAATTATGAGAACTTTAATATCATAACATAACAAAAACTAAAAAACGCGCCGCTTTTTAATTTACGCAAACACATTTCACCAGAACATAACTCACAGCTATAATTTTATATTATACAATTCTTATTACAAAAGAAATTCTCCATAAAACAAATAATATTCACTTTTTCTATCATAATCAAAACAATATGGATGACTACAAATATTGCTGTCGTTTCGCGAGCGAGCGCTGACCAATCGGGTCGACCGTCGAGATAGATAAAGACGACAAGACGTGAAAGACAAAGAAGACAACAGATAAACTATGACCAACGGCGCGATTTGTAACAATTCATTTAAGTCGAGAAATAAGCTGTGCTTCCCGAGATTTCACATGTGTGCGTGTATTTAACGCACACGAACATATTTTTCGCCTATCGGGATTTAAACCATTTACAACTGCGGGATTTTATGAATGAATTTCGTAATAATTCGTGATGCACTGGTTAGTTATGCTTACGGCCGCAGGTGGCGTACGAGTCGGCGAGGGCGACGCGCACTAATATATAAAAAAACGACTCGAGTGCGGTGGCGTTTTAAAGAAAAATACAATAACTCTTTTTTTATTACAAAATGTATACTATTAAGAGATTATTTCAAAAATAATAATTGATATTTATAATTATATTTTGTATTAAGTATTAACGCCGAAACCCAGGGTATGCACTGCTTATCTGCATATATAGACCGCACGCGCCTGGCAGTTACCTATACTAAAATCAATACAATTAAGGGGTTTTCAAGGCAAGAGTAAATAGTTGATTTTGCGTGATACACCTTAGGCTGCATCGTCACTTTCCATCAGGTGCGATGGCAGTCAAACGCTCTCTAATTTTTTTTTTAATTAAAAAAAAGAAATATCGTAAGAAAATGATGATACTGAGCTACCCACGCTTACGCTATACTATAAACTACTACTTCAAAAAAAATTTACATATCGAAAATCAAAAACCACATACTTCCAACAGCTTCAAGGTAGCACGGAATTTGTAACCGCATGGTGTAAGAAACTTCATTATTAATTAAGGTGATTTGACGTACTCCGCGTATAGTACTAACACTAGGCACATATTATACTGTAACCTCATTTATTAGATCGCACTTATCTATGTTACATAACTAGATTAATATATTGCATGTTTTACAAAAAACAAGATACTGATTGCAAACCATTGATGCAACTATTATATGGGTTATTAGTTAAAAATTGGTCAACGTAAATTTTACGCAAATGCGTCATCATCATTATCATCACTATGGTGACTTATGACGAACCATGCGGTGTAATTGGTTGATATGTCGGCTCTTCCACCAAGGGTTTGATCCCCAGGCAGTACAAACATTTGTGTGTATAAATATGTCTGTCTGTTTGTATTTGCGAACATGTACTAATTCGTATATTTTATAAAAATGTGTTTTACAACAGAACATTTTCTAATCAGAAAGTTTGAGTTTGTTAACATTATAATCAACGTAAGATCAAAATCACTTGCAACTCGTCGCCGACAGGACGTTCAATGAAATCCGTTTAATCTCGGTTACGTCAACTAAGATTCCTAGTCTATCTAGAATGTTACGCAATCTAGGTACCACAAGACTCTCTAACTGCTGAATGCATCTTGTGAGAATTCTGTTAGAAGACCTTTATGTCAATAATCGACTCCCGTGCAGTACAAACATTTGTGTGTATGAACAAATATTCACACAAAATATTTGTTGTATGGTTCTTGCCTACCTACATAACAAGCAGTTTACAATTGAAAAATAAAGAAGGAATAGGTAATATGGTCACCAATTTGGACGTAGAGGTTCCGCCCTAGCCAGCGGGGCTGCGATTTCAAGTACGTTCGCTCAGTCTAAGGGCCGCCTTTTCTCCCAGACATATACTAGGTCAGGACTCGAAAGCTTATGTTCAAGTCCCGCTTAGGCTTCAGCTAAAAATATGCATACATTTGACCGCCATCTCACCTGATGGTAAGTGCTGATGGGGCCTAGGATGGATCATGCCTGCCTAGAAACAGCCTATTCACTTATTAAACAGTCATTTCATCATCATCATTACAGCCCAATTATGTCCACTGCTGAACGAAGGCCTCCCCTAATGATTTCCACGCGGACCGATCGCTTGCAGTTGACATCCATCTGCTACCCGCCACCTTAACCAGATCATCCGTCCATCTGGTTGGGGGTCGGCCTACGCTTCGCTTTCCGTTACGTGGACGCCACTCGAGAACCTTTCCGCCCCATCGGCCATCGGTTCTACGCACTATGTGCCCTGCCCACTGCCACTTCAACTTGCTAATCCTCTGGGCTATGTCGGTCACCCTAGTTCTCCTACGGATATCATCGTTTCGGATTTTATCGCGTAGGGAGACACCTAACATAGCCCTCTCCATAGCACGCTGAGCAACCTTGAGTCTATTCAAGAGGCCCTTAGTGAGCGACCACGTTTCGCTTCCGTATGTCATAACTGGCAACACACACTGGTCAAAGACCTTCGTCTTGAGACACTGAGGTATTTTGGACGAAAAGATCTTCCTTAACTTCCCGAACGCTGCCCATCCTAATTGGATTCGACGAGAAACCTCCTTCTCGAAGTTGGACCTACCCATTTGGACTACCTGTCCCAGGTACACATATTCGTCAACAACTTCGAGGACAGAACTTCCAACTGATATCGGTATAGGTACGACATGGGCATTAGACATGACTTTCGTCTTGTCCATGTTCATTTTAAGACCCACCTGTTGAGAAGCTCCGTCTAGGGTTTCGAGCATAGTGCTTAAATCCTCCATGGATTCTGCCATGACTACTATATCATCGGCAAATCGAAGATGAGTGATGTACTCGCCATTTACGTTGATGCCAAGTCCTTTCCAATCGAGCAGCTTAAACATATCTTCCAACGCAACTGTGAACAGTTTCGGAGATATAACGTCTCCCTGTCTCACTCCTCGGTGCAATTGGATAGGTTGTGTAAGCTCTTCATGTACACGGACTGACATAGTAGCGCTCTCGTACAGACATCTCACTTCGATATAGCGAAAGTCAATATGGCACCGTTGGAGGGCCTGAAGCACAGCCCAAGTCTCGATCGAATCAAAGGCATTCTCATAGTCCACAAACGCCAAGCATAATGGCCGGTTATACTCTCTAGTCTTCTGTATAACCTGCCGCAGCGTAACAGTCATTTATTAAAATAAATACATAGCATCTTATACCCATAAATTGTAACTAGTTTAAAAAGCAAACGAATACACGTTACCTGCATGGCAAGGTGGTGTTGGTGCGCAAGCGCAGCGGACAGTTCCGCGTCCTCGGTGGAGGCGTCCGACCGCGACACCGGGCTGTGCTGCGAGCCGTACGCGCCTTCCACCGGACCGTTGCTGGAAAACACCGTACATAACAATTAATGCACATGTCAAACAAGTGATCAGTGGCGTGCAGAGATTATGAGTAGGGTATGCAAAGTGAGTGACACTAATCGTAAAAACAATAATTTTTTTTTTCAAATTGAGTGCTGTTGATGACAGCAGCTTATGTTTTCAAATCTGTAGTGGATTTTCCGGTTTGTCTGGACGCACAGGGTATACTGCTTATTTGCATATATGAAGTGCACACCACTGCACATTATTACTATATACATCATGAGTATACAATGTGAATTTTAAATCATTGTCATCAAAATAGAAAATCAGTGGCCTACTGCATGTACGAGAACTAATAAATAAATAAACATACTTGTACTATTTTATTTGCTAACACATACGTTTTACATTGAAACCACCAAACCAATAAGTTCACGTACACAATGTTTTGATATTGCACAGGATCGTATCTGGAACGCTGAGTGTCGTGGCGGACTTCTTGAACACAAAGAAATTCGTCATTTGTAATACGATACAAAGTTATTTGTATTTGCCCTTCGACTTGGTGTACAAAGAACAAACTAATATTCTTGACACAAATGTTTGCCACACAAACAAAAACTGTCTTATCGCTTCCCGCTGTTGTCAAAATAATTTTATTTGAACTTATGTCACAAATTACATAAGGAATTAACATAAAATATCATTGCCATTTTTATAAAAACAACAGTGGAATCATGTTGAATTTAATACCGTAGCGTATTTGAACCGATTCCTTACAGTCATTGTTCTGCTTTGGGGTAAGTCTACGCTACTCGAGAGCTTCATCGCCCAATCAGACTTCAAGCTATGTGTTCTGGCCGCTGCTACTGCAAGCTGAGTCACTTCATACGTTTACTTACTTTATAAATATATGATCTTCTATTTGAAGTACTGCGACATGCTAATCATCACGTATAGTATCCTAGTTCATGGTTTAATTAAAAAAAACATATTCCAGCGTATAAACTTTGTTTTTTTATTAAAAGGCTACATTTTCATCATCACTGCCCAAAAGGCGCACAAACAATAAATTTTTAATGGCATTTCAAATACATTAATAATTCGATGGACCAAGCAGGTTAAATCGAGATCGCCTTGTCAAATTTCATTTAACAATAGCTCTTATACCGTTCGTGCAAGGTGCAATATTTTATAACTTTTAATGCTATTAGTCGTTTATCCAAATTCGTAGCGTTAATGATTCAATTACCACGTCCCCATGTCAGTCGAGTTGTCTTAATGATTAATGATAATACATTTATTGATCAAGCGCGACACACTTTCCATTTAAAAATACAACAATCGATAGCTTGTTATCAGTCTATGCAGGTACTCGTTCATTAAAGTTAAATGCGCAGTGACTGGGTTTTTTCCAGTTAGTCTCACAATTTGAAATCAGTCACGTGCCTATATTAAATTATATGAAGATTGTCATAATTCTAAAACTTTAAACATTGCCAATATCTCTGTGGATCAAGGAATATGACGCTCATTGTTCGGATGGACTTATCGTTGTTGGGTTATGCCTAAAAAGGCTCAACAGTGTCACCGGGCAAAGCCAGTAATTCAAAGTACACCATACACTTGTCCATATTGGTCATTTAATAATAAGATACTTTATAAATTTTTGATAAAAATTTCGATATTGGTAGCTGTCTCTACTTGCTAAATTTGTATCGCCTTTAATGAAACCATAAACACACATCAATTAAATTTATGAAGACAATGGACAAATCTATTGCTTGTGGTGACAGATATCTCCGGCAAGTCTCTGATCTTCAAGACATAAAGAGCTCTTAAGATTTCATAATTTTCAGTTAAGGATAGGTCAGGATTGCGATCAGACTAAACGAAATTCGTTATGTCCTTAGATTATTATTACGAACGAGAGGCTCGGCTCGGGAGCTTATATATTTACACCTCTAAGCAGTAGACATCCCAAGGTTTTGCCAGTCAAACGGTACTCATTCGAATCAAAGCACCTTAGCATTTAAATCACCTAGTTCTCACCCCAATTTCATTTCAATAACAGGGTCAACGCAAACATTTCCCAATAAAAAGACACAGGTAGTCTCCAGGGAAATTAAAGTTTCTTCGGCATAATAAAATCAATTCTATGTAAGTACTAGGACAGCAGTCATTTAAGCGTTACTAGATCGCGTTCTTTGGAAATATTCCTTTTATTCTCGGGAGCAGATTTCGATAATAGACGTCGTCGATTTTTCCTTGGCTCTATAGAAATGTGTCTTAGTATTTCACCGGGATTACTTTTTTTTGTCGTTTGTATCTTGAAGTGTAGCTTCAGAGATATCAGACTCATAACTCTGTCGACGAGAAATCGTTGAAATACAAACTTCTGATAAGTGTGTTTATTCATCCTCCTAAAACCTATTTTATAAGTGCTAACAAAAACAATAAAGACTGCCGTCTTTTTAGGGTTTATTGTTTATTGTAACAACGTACAAAAAGAACTGAAATCCTAGCCATAACTGATATCTTGAATTTGTTAAAGTAATGTACGGTAATGTCGCGTAGATTCAGAAGTTTGGCTCTACATGAGATCTAAAACCTTTTTCACAGCTCAAACCTTATGTAGTCGTCTTGGCAACATTTTACATGAAATGTTTTAGTGGGATAAATATGTAATGGTCGTGAATACGAAATGATTAAATTATGATGTACCTTATAATTATCCACTTTATTGACATCCATAAATGCTAGCTTGTTAACAAGCTTGTTGGGGCTCCTGATGAATTTTCTATGTGTTTATACCATCAAAACAATACCGCTCGCAGTACATTACTTGATAACTTGTTATATGTCCAATTACATCAACAGCTGCAACCACTCCGTTGATTATTCGCACTATATTTAGACGGTAAATGTGAATTTAACTGTTGGCAATGTAGCCGCAGCTTCAGCACCATAATTTTTGGATTCCTACCAATTAGCGCCGAATTTTAATTTCCGCTAGAGCAACGTAATTAGCTTACGCGGACAAAGTATATTTTTGATGTATAGCACACATTAACACTAATTGCTAAGAATGTGCTAGCACTATTGCAATTTTCTTTATTTTATTAAGGTAATATGGACCAAGTGAAAAATGGATCAATAAAACATAAATAAATATCCACTGACATTCACACAGCGCCATCTAGCCCCAAGTTAAGCGTGAAGCCTGTATTATGGGTACTGAACAACGGATAAATATATACATATTATATATACATATTAAAAAACACCCAAACCATTACAAACAGACATGTTCATGCACACAAATGTCGGTACTGCCCGGATCGAACCCGGTACCCTTAGTGTTGCAGCCGACCTCACAACCGCAACACCAAATGGGTCGTGAAATGTTCAGGCATAGACTAGGTTATAGACTCGACACTGAGTCGTCTTGGTAAGTACCAACGTAGTGCCAGATATCGCCCCGTGAAACAGAAGTATTATGCATTTTAGTATATCGGGATGAGGGTACTGTAGCTAGTGAAATTGCCGGGTAAACATATCTTGTGGAAACTGTTTTTATACACACTAACAGTATATAAGTGAAGCAACTATTGCAATAGTTAACCGTCGGATGGGTTACTAAAGAATGACATATCGAGCCGTGCTTCGGAAGGAACATTAAGCCATTGGTACCGTCTACTAAGTTATGGTGATAGTCTAAAGCATACAACTTAAACATTTTTTTGTATGTATAGTATGTATTTGGAAAAAAAATATAGTAAGAATGTTTCCGTTTTTAAGTAAACCATATTAGCGACTAAATGCTTAGTTTGGGACTAGATGGCGCTGTGTGATTGTCACTTTATTTATTTCTTCAATATAATAGAGTCATAACTTGACACTTTAATTTGAATCGTTGTCATTAGATATTCGTACAACCATCTCTCATTCTCTCATCGTCATTAATTGTTTTTTGTCGTTACGAAAATTTATAAAACTTTGAGGTACAACGTTTTAAACTCTGGAACGCCCACAAGAATTTAGAAATAG
The DNA here is from genome assembly GCA_019425675.1 of Leucinodes orbonalis. Taxonomy (NCBI): domain Eukaryota; kingdom Metazoa; phylum Arthropoda; class Insecta; order Lepidoptera; family Crambidae; genus Leucinodes; species Leucinodes orbonalis. The sequence continues at coordinate 116,446 of PQWD01008564.1, forward strand.
GATGAACTATTTGGACATGCTTGCGCATTATGGTATTTTAGCTGGTCATACCTTACCTACGAGACAACAAAACTGTCTGGATCATATTATGCTGAAAATAAACAAAATAAAGCACAAAGCTTCAATAGCAGTTATGCAAACAACGACTACCGATCATTTTACTACTTTGCTCGCTATTTCGAAATCTCAAAGACCTTCCAAGAATAACAGAATCAGGCAAACAATAAATTACGAGGCTGCCCTAAAATATTTACAGACTAAGAACTTACATGAATTATTATTCTGTGAAGATCCTTCAGAAGTAACAAACAAGTTAATTGATAAAATTATAGAAAGTGTGAACATAAATACCTCAGAAACTATAATACCATCAAGTAAAAGAATTATACAGCCGTGGATATCTGCAGGAATCCTACGCTGCATAAGAAATAGAAACAGACTTCAAAAAAATTTACGAAAAGACCCGCACAATGATGTTCTCCGCATTACTTACCGCCGATACAGAAATTATTGCAATAACTTAATTAAAAGAATGAAAAGAAAATTTGACAGGGATAATATTATTAAATCCTTAAATGATAACAAATTGCTGTGGAAAAATATCAAAAATATTACTTTTACAAATAAATCACGAAACACAAACACCGAATTAATTAATATAAAACCGTCATGTACTCAATCTGCTCATTTTATCAATAATTATTTTATAAACATAGGATTGCAACTCGCAAATAATATTAAAAGCAATTGTAATACCATTGGCACATTCTTGTGTAAGACTCCGGCACCACAACACTCTTTTGTTCTATTACATACACACCCACAGGAAGTAACTAATACCATTCTTTCTTTAAAAACAAATAGTGCCCCAGGCCGGGATAACATCAGCAATACTTTCCTGAAACTAGCAGTAAGTGAATTGGCTCCCGTTATAGCCCATTTAGCTAATCTTTGTTTCGAAAAAGGGGTCTTCCCTGCGCTTCTAAAACATTCTATTGTTACCCCTGTGTACAAGAGTGGGGACAGGGACAAAATCAGTAATTATAGGCCTATTTCAGTTCTGCCATCAATATCAAAGGTTTTAGAAAAGTTAATTAATACGAGATTAATTAATTATTTGAATAAATTCAATATACTAGCTTCCAATCAATATGGCTTCAGACAGGGAAGGTCGACCGAAGATGCGATCATAGATTTAAGTAATTATGTTACAGAGCAACTGGACCAAGGTAAGAAATGTCTGTCGGTCTTCCTTGATCTGAAAAAAGCATTTGACACGGTTGCGGCACCAATTCTAGTGCGCAAACTCGAAAGCATAGGAGTGAGAGGGGTACCCCTTGCCCTTTTCGAAAATTATCTTCACGAGAGGAAACAAAAAGTCAGACTTCCCGGATGCTTTAGTGAGGACGCGGAAGTGACCTGCGGCGTGCCCCAGGGAAGCGTGCTAGGGCCTACCTTATTTTTGATATATATCAACGACTTATGTAGTATGACTATTCCAAACGCCAAAATACTGTCGTACGCCGACGACACGGCCGTTATGTTTTCTGGGGACTCTTGGGAAGCAGTTAGGAGAAGTGCCGAGAGTGGTCTGGTTCAGGTGGATTTGTGGTTGAAACAAAATTTACTTACCCTGAACATTTCAAAGACAAACTTTGTATGCTTCAGTATAAACAACAGTTCACAACCATTGAAGGAATTTCAATTAAAAATACACGAGTGCCCTGAGATTGCAGACAAAATGTCGTGCAGCTGCCCGGCTATTGCTAAAGTGTCGCAAACAAAATACTTAGGAGTTATCGTAGATCAGCGATTGTCATGGTACCCACACCTTGAGCATGTCATTAGTAGGACCAGAAAATTGATCTGGATATTTAAGATTCTCCGACATGTTATACCCGACAGCTGTGGTCAGACGGTAGCTCCTAGATGTATTCTAAATAAAATATATGTCTCTCTTGCCCAGTCCATCTTAACATATTGTATTCCGGTTTGGGGTGGCGCTGCTAAGACCCAATTCTTACACCTAGAAAGAGCTCAAAGAGCTCTTATTAAAGTAATGTATTTTAAAAAAAGACGTTTCTCCACCGAAGAACTATACCTCACAAGTGGACTCTTATCAGTGAGGAAACTATATATACTAATGACTGCACTAAAAATCCACAAAAAACAGATTTACGACCCAGCAATCCTAGAAAAGCGTCGGAAAGATATCGTCTGTAAGTGCATAAGTACTAAAACTAGCTTTGCTGGTAGACAATTTAGCTCTCGTTCTCCATTTCTTTATAATAAGGTCAACAGAGGAGTGTATATTTATGACAAGACATTCTATGAGTGTAAAAAACTTGTTGTGAGTTGGCTGCAACGCAAGACATATGAAGAGACAGAACAACTTCTACTACACATATAACACACACACACACACACACACGTGCGCGCACACACACACACACACACACACGTGCACACACACACATACACACGTGCGCACACACACACACACAACACAAAACTAACATTTCTTTGTTTGTTTTATATACTTAATTGTAACTGTTATTGTAAGTTTAATTCTTTTAAGCTACGGAAGAGCGGAGTCTCCAAACACAGGCACCATTTGCTTAAATGGGGGCTCCAATCTACATTGTCATTAGATATAAGTTTTTACTGAAATAAAATTATTATTATTATATTTGTAGTCTCTGTTAGGAGTTCACGGTTCATAGACCGGTCCTTTGAAGCTTGCGTGGGGACATTGGTCCAACACGTAGAGGCTTTGTGAGACAGAATAATGAGTTGTGATGTGTACACCGAGCGGCCGCTCGCTCTGCCTGCACTATGGAAGTACACACAGAGCGAGCACCCGCTTGGTGCAAGGACTATTGCAAATATGGAAAGAAAAAAATAAATTAGGGCTATGGATAGGGTAATTGCTGGACTAGTTTCTGGGCTATTGATTGAGACAGCGGGGCGCCTGCCAAATCAAATGTCTCAATCTTGAAAATTAAGGCAGACGGTGACTTGCCACCCGCTAGATGGGCATCCACTATGCGGCGTAATGCCTGGGACGCAACACCGGCGCAGGCGGCTAGGGGTGCCGAGAGGTGTACACCGCTTTCTGCGCAGACAAACTGCACCAACTCGCGACTTATGCATCTTTCACTTCCACCCCTCAAGCATGTAGCTCTTGCAACCCCACTCTGGACAGCCAATGAAGGCAAGCCAGAGGTGAGAGTCCCGACCTTGGGTGGCCACTCCGGGAGCCGGAGACGGTCGGTGTGCACTCTCGGGGGCCGTCGGGTCCGTGGTGTCGCTACGCACCAACAGCTCGCCACAAGCTGCCCTGCGGTGACTGACTGCGCTGGCGAAACTCACCAGCGGGCGATGGGGTCGTCACGTCCCTACGCGCTTATTATTATTATTATTATTATTACAACGAAATTTTGTCTCCAAGTCACAGGCACTGTTGAACATTCTAGAATAAAACCCATATCCAGTGCAAACATATTTTCCGTGTTTATAGCCGGTAAACGTTCATTAGTTACCGTAGCCGAGGCATTAGGGGCCTCGGATGCGTGGCGACCGGTGCCCGCTAATTGTCGGCTTGAGTGCGAATGCAATTTAGGGCCAAGCAATCGGTAGGCAACCGCTCTGTGACTAACGCACGCGGAATCCTTACAAAGCGGACAAAAAATTCGTAAAGGTATTTTAGGGCACCTAAATATTTCATGTATTTGAATTGTCTCTTTGGTCTAGTGGGCACAGAGTTCGGTTTAGATTGCTGCGCAACCAGGGGGTCGTGGGTTCAAATCTCGCGGGGAAAAGTGACTGTACGATTTTTCCCAGATAGGTTAGGACATTGCAGGCTGAATCACCTGATTGTTCAAAATGAAAGACGAATCACATTAAGCCGTCGGTCGGTCTTAGGATGATTAACACCCACCACTCCGCATTGGGCTCACGTGGTGGGTTACAGCCCAATCTCCCCATTGCTATAGTGTGTGAGAGCGCATGTGCCCTGTAGTGGGCCATTTTTGGCTGTTGGTGAAGATGGTGTAATATTCCAAATACTCAAACCACTGGAAGTCCCAAAATCTAGAGTAGGACTTAGACGTCATAGCGACAAATGCGTTAAGTTGACGAACGTGCAATTTGTGCAACTGTCGAAAATCAGTAACTTTCGTTCACCCATCCCATCATCGAATGGGTGATCAACAGTTACTGATTTTAATTCAATAACGAATACATCATAAATATTATATTAACAAATTATGAGCCGGTAACAAAGTTGCAGTTTCCATTTATTATTTACGAGTACAACGTTATTTATGAGGATTGCATTAAATGCATTTTTAAGGGCCTCCTCTCTACAGCACCCACGGGACATATTTGTTGAACAACATCTAATTGACCGTAAAATCTGAACTGAAATTTCAACCATAAAATTGTTAAATACAAGTCATAAATCTAACATTTAAAAATAAACATAAGCCTGATCCTTTGAACGCATTCTTTCGTTATGATGTTACCAAATTGCTTTTTTAATGTTAAATTGTGCATTTGTGATTTAATGTAAAAAATACTTTACGGTTTCGAGAGTCCTAAGTTGAGCCTTAAGTTATAAAGCGGAATACATAAATTATATCTATTACCTACTAACTATACAAAGCAATTAGTTTAGTCATTCGACCGGGAAGTTTCCACAGGATGTAGCTACTTTCCCTTAGCCGAAGGAAATTATCCGCTTTTTAAGAGTTTATTTTCCACAAACCCGTTCGCAGTCTAGAGCTAGTTGATTACTCAATATTCTCATAGATTGGGGTGTATGTTCAACAGTGGGCGATGTGTATAATAAAACACATAAATTTATTATTCTCGTTATTTAATTTTCCAAAACGCTTTGATCATCATTGTTTTATTTGTCTAATGAAAAAACAATTCTTAAATAAAAGTAACCTTAATTTTTCTTTATTACATCAGCTACTTGCCAAAAAAATCCCGTCCAAATATGTCCAGCCATTTCAGAGATAGCCCGGAACAAAGACATTTTTTTAATAATTGTTATTTTGGTGTATGTGCCGTATATACATATTATAATAACATGCACAAAGAAAAAAGGATATTTTAATATTCAATCAGACACGTCAATTTTTATTATTTGTATACATATTATTGAACGAGGATCAATCGAGCGTAAGGTTTACCTGATGGTAAATGACATCACCGCCTATAAACATTTGCAAGACTTGAGGTCCCACAAATGCGCTGCCAGCCCTTTTAAAGAGTGTCACAGTGTCTCTCCCGCCAGAATAGTTATTCTTGTCGTTATAGCTGTGTTGGGGGATGAAGGGTGAGAAGAGTGAAATTACTGGATACTGTGACTTGCATAGGAATGAAGCGACAGAAGCGAGTCCTTCCTTATTCAATGTTATAGAGTCGATAAGGTCAGTTTGTTCACCTGATGTTAAGTGAAACGCCTAACCATGATAGAGCAGTAATGAAGGAAACAGTAAGTGTAAATAGTAACAAATCACCGTCAACCCCGACTTGCCCTGCGCCCGTCCCCCGAGAGCACGATTGTTAGGTCTTATATACCCGTTAATCTCACACTTTTTGAGATAACTAGTATATAATTGGTGGTAGATATTCTTACAACCAGATGGATTGTCATCTTGATTGATAACTTATAAAACAATAAAAACCAAAATGATCATGTCGAACCACTTACGCGTGTATAAATGTAGGCGACTTCATTAGGCCACGGGTATTGTTTATTATGATTGATTTGATAAGGCACATAGTAATATATCTGGGAAGAGACAATAATAAATACTCATTCCTAAAACAATATACTAATTATTCGTTTGGCTAATATAAGACAAGAATATTTGGAAAAGTATTCCGGTAAGGTTAATAACATCAAATAGATAAGCTTTGATGAAGAAAAAAATAAACATAAGCTCTAAATCGACCAAAGACTTATTACAGAAATCTTGCTTTCTTTTTGTAAGGTAAATTTAAAGTTTTTTTTTGTCATGCCTCTTACAAGTCTCTTACATTTTTAAATGAAAACATATGGGTCAGCTCATGATAGGGTTTTTGCTTTTGCGAGTACTTTGATTTAAATTAGCTTGTTTATCGGTAAAACCCTCGACAGCCCCACTTTACAGTATTCAAAACGTATCAACTTCAACTGGGAATTTTATTTAAAGGAGGCAATTCACTTTTTAACCCAACTTAGCAGTACATACTAAGTACGCAAGCGTATACATAGTTTATTAGAACACGCGCAATAAACTATTATAAATTGAAAATGTTAAATCCATTCCAGCACATGTTAAACTGGGAATATGTACCACCTCAATTTCCTCTACACCCGGTCATGTTTCCGTCTTGCTGGTGCTGATATCAAAATATACTTCATATACACGTTCCGTTCTGTGGACTTCTCAGTAAAGTCACAAACATATTTGCATAGCCGAGTTATGCAGTTCATAGTTACGTGACTTGCAAAGTTAGGTTAAACTAGTAAAGCCTGAGTAAATACTTATGAAAAAAAAAAGGCTTTCGTCTGATCAGGACCTCTTGGTTAGGCGGCAGTATAGTTACCTAAAGCTTGTGGCATAAATTTAAGTTTAAGAGAAAGGAGTAACTACACGGGTTTCTTACCGGAGTCTTCTCGGCAGATAACAACCCTCCGAACCGGTGGTAGATTCGTACCATCCTTTACAGGATCCATTTCGCCGCAATTTCAGACCCCAATTTGAGAACCTTTGGATAATACCAGAACGCTGAAATTCAAGTCTGTAGGTCATTTATTTCCGACGTTAAGCGAAAGCAAAATTTCGCATTTTCGACAGATAGACACTCACTCACTCACTCACTCATGATCATCAAAATAGAACTAGTACTTCCCATTAACTCAAGAGAGCTGAAATTCGGTACAGAGTTAGGGTTTAATGGCTACATAAAGGGAAAACTATAAGAACTTGGATAATCGAAGATCTGGAGCACCTGGTGACCCTGCTTAGATAACAAAATCATCAAAATAGAACTAGTTACTCTCATTAACTCAGAGAGCTGAAATTTGGTACAGTGTTAGGATTTAATGGCCACATAAAGGAAAAACTATAAAAACTTGGATAATCGAAGATCTGGAGTTCCTGGTGACCCTGATTAGATAACAAAAGAGCCCAGCCAAACTATAAGAGATTGACATACCGCCTTTAAACAATATATATTCAACATGGTGGCCGAAGCGGCCGACGTCAAAAATCGGGGGGCACGGCAGTGGCCCCGCCAAGTCGAGCGCGCTAGACCAATACAAACAGACATGTTCATGCACACAAGTATTTGTAGGTACTGCCCGGAGATCGAACCCGGAACCCTTGGTGTAGTAGCCGACGTTTCAACCATTACACCCAATGGGCCGTCCAATATTTCTTTCAAGTTTCTACAAAAAGTAGTGAAATCCCAACAAAAACATTCTGTAAAAAAATCTAGCCAAGTCTCGATGGAGCTGCTTGATTATCTCTAAAAGTAATGAAATCAAGACAAAGACGTGCCAAGTCTAAGGTTCCTTACTGCGATTACTTTATTATTATGGTTAATGTTGTGTGACTTGGCCGTTGAAGAGTACACAAGGATATAAAACCAGGCGCTTCATGACACGTGTTACATATTATACATAGAAAACACCCAGACCAATATAATCAGACTGGTTCATGCACACATTATGTGTGTATTACCTGGGGATCGAACCCGGAACCCATGGCGTAAGAGTCGACATTTCAACCACTTACACCACATGGGTCGTCAATATGTAGAGCCTATAAATAAGGAGAACTAAGGGACCTACTTATACATGGCCTCCCTGACTTTTACAAATGTTCTCCCTCCCTCGAGTACAGCACTAGAAAGGACTATCTCAGCCAATGAACACATAGTGTAAACAAAACCTCCATCTAGGCTGTGACATTCGTGATTCCTTTGTTACAGTCCAATAATACTGATCACCCAAATACAATATTAGTCATGCCTAAATATATTTGCATTGTTACGAAACTGTTGTGGAGCATGCAACTGATAAAGCACGTAACCCGTTATCAGATCAACAGATTACATGCGTAAGGATGCTACCAGTTCGACAAGAATAGGAATAAAATGACAAAGGAATATTATGTACATTCTTGTTGTTTGTATTTATTATGGTTGATTTTAAATACTGATGGATGTGAAGAAAGCTAGGATGTCAGGGCCGCGCAAAGTGGCGCTCTATCATATCTGCCTATCCCTTTGGGACTAAGGCGTGAGATTTATTTATTCGTTTATATTTTTTTATATATTTCATAAAGTCAAACTAGCAGATGAATCATACGATGATAAGTAAAATAGCCATCTAAGGACAGTCGTTATTTCAAAGAAGCAACCACTACGTTGGCGTCCTATAAAACTGATAAGGAAAAGGAGATACGAAATTTCCAAGTTGCTTTCTATCTTGAACGGTCCACTGAAATGTTTCCCTTAGACCCGTATGTAGTCATTATTCAAAGCAAGTCCATAAATCATATAACGACACCAAGTAATGTAGTCCCGCGTATACCCAACTCTTAGGCATTGTTGCGAGACAACAATAACTTCGTTTTGTCACACCCTATAGGTTTGGGTGGTTCCTTGTGAGTAATTGATAATGGGCGTTCTGGGTTTAGCTTAGAATTAGGTACACTTAGTTCAGTATAAATTTATATGAAAAATATATATAAATTAATTAATTAAATCCCTTTAATTAGACTGCTGAGTTAATCATAATATCAACCATTAGAATATCACACCACACACCAGCATCATAGTTCACTGCTTAATTGCCCGGTGAAACTGTAAAAGTAGTCAGTTCGAAAAAAAATAAAGTCCACTGCTGCATTTGACCGCCTATGATTAGCCCATACGTAGTATGCTCTATTCTCAGTCTTACTGTAGCTAATAAAATTCCGGGACATAATCGACCCTACATCTGTTGCCTCGAATGGCGGCGGAGGGGATTGTCCGCTGATAATAAAAAATATTTATAGATACCTATATGTTTCCTTCAACACTGCATATCTCATATGCGAGCGTAAGCGACCTGATCGTCCTGTGCTTCTAAAATAATTCAGAACAACGGTTTGGGAGTCCAGTCTGCCAAGAGCTGCTACGATAACCTGATATTCTAGTCCATACAGTAAGTAGCGTGCTATCAAAAACACACAAATTAGGAAACCACACAATGAATCAGCAGAATCAGTTGTATTAATCCAGCTACAGACTATATAAATAACGTTTCAGTCAGATTATAAAGTAGCCAAAACAGTACTACTGCAACGGCGCACTGGCGTTTACATCTGTCACGATTGTGCCGCATTGTATCGCAACAATAACATTCAATTATTATTTTCTCATCGCCAGACAACATGCTTTCTCCTATTGTTTATTTGGTACGCCAATGCACCTGGGGTTGTCTAGTGAACAGAGGTCAGTCAACTAACATTTTCGAGTTATCAACTAGTTATGATGATGGTAACTATCGCCTTTTCTCTTCTCTGATGCCTCATCTCGAGGAGACGGTTAGCGATAGATTTCCTAATATCTGTTGATTCGCCTCAAATTACTAATTAACCCTTTGACTGCCAACGACGCTTTAAGAAGCCAGACACAACAGATTTCTATTCTGGCGTTCAATGGGTTAACTTACAACGTACTCTAACAAATTGCAGTTCTTTGGTAGGTAAAGGTGTACCCCATTAACGCAAGATATAGCCCCACGTTTTCCTTATACAGCCTTCACCAAAAAGTATACCCGCGTTCTTGATCGTTGGTACAGTGGACAGTCGACTGTCCTAAATACTCGACGGTCACTTCAGAACTCATTTTACGAAAAACGTGACCACTCTACTCTACTGCCACTTTTGACTTGACTGATTTGGAGAGTTGTAGTACCATACGATTTAATATAAGTCTTCTAGAAAAAACAACATGTTATTTGCGAATATGATTGTAGAGTGTAATCTCTACCTTCATGCGTAGAGAATACCTGATCAAAGCTAGAAGTAGCCAGTTTTTTTCTAAAGACTATATATTTTATTGCCTAAATTTGTATTATTTGACTACAATTACCTGTTGTTATGTAACGTTACGTCATTAATTAAAAGAAATCAATAATTTCCCTACCCTAAAAACCGGATTTTACGGAACCGGGTTAAAATGAGTGAACCGGATACGAGTAGAACGTAAATATTTTATTAAATAAAATAATATATTTTCTTTACAAAACTCAACTTCCAAGAAAATTCTAAGACAGCTCGCAATCAGAGATGGTCGAAACCCTTACCCAAACTCCGAAAACAAAACTAAGTTTATCCTCAAAGTGTCTGTGTCCATGATAGATCCATTTGAATAAAGTTATTTTGAGTTTCAGAGTGAATGACGGGAATCTGCTTGCTAGCATCTTTTCTGAATGACGACCCATTTGGTGTAGTGGTTGAGACGTCGACTAACAGTACAAACATTTGTGTGCATGAACATGATTGTTTGTAATGGTCTTTGTGTTTTCTATGTATAATATGTATGTACATATTTCCAAAAAAAAATATATAAGTATGTTACTTGGAGCTAGATGGAGGCGCTGTGCGAATGTCAGTGGATATTTATTTTTTGTCGAATTAATACCTTCTATCTTAAAAGATTACGTTCCAAATTAATCACGTCACAAGTTGGTACATGTTCAGGTTCAGTGACTGAGTAGTTTTAAGAAGAAAATACATTTCATAATCCATAAAAAAAGCTATGTATTAAAATATCCTTCATAAGTATGTTTATTCGTTGTTTACGTACCCATATAACAAGCTACTTGCGTGAATGAGGACTACGAGACGCTGTATAGAGGTGTGTTTAATTAAGCTTAATAAACTTACTTTTGGAAGATCATGCAACGAAATTAGTCGTAAGAACTATTGCCGTAACTAAAACCGATTTTCTATGAAACAACACAAACAATCATGAGAATCGATTGTATCCTTTGAAATGCAGCACTCGATATGTTATCAGAGCGATAAAAACTTGCAATGAAGTTACCGTGTCGATTTGCGTAACGAAAGTAATGAGCCCAGTGCAACTATTAAAGAATCGTGCCAACATTGCATTTCATGCAATTGTATACAGGGTGTTGACAAGACGGAAAGTTAAGAATTTCCAATTTAAATAAGTGTCGCCATACAAGTGAATTAAAGTTACGTTTTTCTCGGAAGTTCCGTTTAGGAGGCACTCTCCTATTCGATCAATGAGACTCATGTTAATTAATTACATTTTGTCCTAAGCAGCCTGTAGCGACACAACCGCTTACAGCACACGCGAATGAATGGGAGTAGTGACAATTATATTCTATTCTGCCATCACTACCAGCAAAATGATAAATATTAAGTATAATTTATTTATATATTAACATAACAAATTAAATAATTATCAATCCGTTGGCGCAAACGATTTCAGGGGAGCTACCGCCATCTCTTAAAACAGTTTTATTATAGTGATACGTCAGCGTTATTGTACCAGATAAGTCGAAGTAATATTATTGTAATATTTTTTTAAGAGACGGCGGTAGTCCCCCTGGAGTGGAGTCTGCGTCTTGGCGAGCGTAACGCAGGGCCCCTCCACCCAATGAACTGACGACTTGCGAACGGTCGCTGATAAAGGCTGAATGAGAAAAGTGGAGAACCGGGATATCTGGCGCAAAATAAGGGAGACCAGTGGCGTGTACTCTATATAATGCAGTGCATACCCGCTGCATCAAACAACGCAGAAAATTAAATGATTCCTACTGTACGAGCCAACCCATACATCTTTATATTATTCATTGGTCAGCAACTGACACATTTAACTTAATTTTACTTTAATGTTTCATTATACAAATCAGTGTAAGTAAATCACTCGGCAAGTACATACGCGTTTCATTTAGCCCAACAGGGATCTATATCACGGCTGTAACTTGTCTGACATTGACATACGGGGTGGTACAGCCACTTCACCCACTATTCGCCCATTTTCCTCTACAGATTGAAACTAGACGACAACAGCACTCAATTTGACAAAAATGAAAATTATTTACTTTTTTGCGATTAGTGCCACTTAAATTGCATACCTACTCAGTGAACGCCACTGCTTAGGTACCCACCCAAGGTACATAGGTTGGTCTCCTCACATATTATACTATATGTTTTTTTGCTACATAATATATTAAGCATGCAATTATGATAAGCATTTATGTTTTACCGCTCCACCGTTTGAATGATCAGATTTTCATTTTCAGTGTCAGCTCTCTTGGAAATTAGGGAAGCTCATATTAATTTGTATTTTACTTGGAAAGAAGGAAATAATAACACCTACTTTCTGAGTATTCTATTACGAATAAAACGTTAAATAACACTGAATATATTAATAAAATCACGTTGTTCAAACGACAAGCTTATTTAATATGAGCTGAAAAACTGAATTATCTCAGATTAGTGAATTGTGTAGCCATGTAGCCCATTCTAAAACAACGGAGAAACATACCGATATTTTTCATATAAATTTGTACACACATTGGATACCACAGACCTAGGCCGCAAAAAAAACATTATCTTGCACACAAATGATTTAAGTAAACGGGTGCACAATATTTTACCAAAACGATCGATATATTTTTGTATATGTATAACGGGCCAGCAGCCACAACAATCAAAATCCTCACGTCACAAGTAAGCCACTGTCCTGTCCGTTTTGCGGGATCACTGGTCTATTAATATATAACAAGAGACCACCAAAAACCTACACGATAGCTCATTTTTTTATAAAAATGCATGAAATATAAATCGAGACTCAGTATTCAGTTTGCGTTTAAAAAGAATCTCTAACATTATCATCCCGTTCATTCTCATGAGAGGCACGCCCCGCCGTATAAACTTAGATCAACGGCACAGTTCAAGTTTCGACACCAGTGCGACGTTGAATTCTGCCATCGCCAATGCAAACTTGAAACAAGAGAATCGGACCGATGCGTTCGCACAATAGAAACTCAACACTAACTGACCATTGCTTAGGATAGTATTAAACTCTATGGTAGAGATGTTTAAGATTATGCATACCATCTGAGCGACAGACTGTTTCGGTATTGTGCTGTATTTGTCGTGTTTTGTATCCTTCATGGACCGTTGACCTAGTTAAGGTGGCAGGTAGCAAATTATTCCCGATCTTTCATAATTAGTTAGCGTGGAAATCATTAGGGGGAGGATTTCTTTTAGCAGTGAACACAGTGTGCTGTAAAGATGATGTTTCCCACACCGAGTTTACTATACGGCTAGATCAAAGTTTGCCTTTGCCTTAATAATCTCACAGTTTATCTTATTTTGAATATTAGTTTTAATATTATTTGACGAGAGGTTTAGAAAGGTGTTTTTAACCAATTATGAATAAAGTAAACTGTTTTAATTATAACAAACAGTTCATTGTTATAAATAAGGTATAGTCCATGAAATAGTGCAGAATGTTTTTAAATATACATTATGTACTACAAAAAGGAGACTCCCATATTATAACACCACTACTTTCTACACGAAATATCCCTACAATTAGGTTAAACATTTTCAAATTTACTATTGATTTCAAATTTTACTCACAATCACGAATTAGGTCACTTTAATAATAAGTAATAGTTAGCATTTAATTGTGGCACCAAATGCATACCGAAAGAGAAATTAAACGCCGCAAATCATACAAAAAAGACAAAAGATGAAACGATAACATTGAAAGAATCTCACCGAATTACAACAATGAACCTTTCCACAATAGGTCATTTAGAAACAGATTATTTATTCACTTAACAAGTTCATTGGCCGGTAAACACAAGGCAAATTATCTTCCCACATTAAATTGGATTAGCGTTTAAATCAAGCCACAAGAACAAACAATCCAGTCCAATAGACAGGTTTAGAGGCAAGCGTTTGCTTCCAATCATTCCGCGTACCTGGAAACAATATATCCTGGTCCGATTCGCAATATGTTATTTTTAAAACGTCGGAAATTCTTCAACGGGTTTCTACGGAAAGTATTCGCGAACTGACCGCAAACCCGACCAATTTAGAGAAGGAACACTCATAGTGATAGCGATTCACAAATCTTCCTGTTAGCGAAATTTGTTTGAAAAAAAGCCTAGGTTTGTAAAGCTATGTACATATTTCACTCTTCAACGCGACGAAGAGTTAAGGAATTTGTTTACCTGAAGAAGCGTATGAATGGAGTCGTATTCATTGATAATTATCTACTGAGTCTTATTACGAGTTCTAAGAGAGTAAAAGGAAATACTGGATTCATCTTATAAAAAAAAATGTCTGAACTTTTGACATACGTAAGAGCTAGGCCTTGTACTTAACACAATTGTATAATAACGCTTGATATAAAACTCTGTCGTAAAAACATTTTTTTTTCGAACTGACTTCTGCTGTTGGCCGCAGATGGCCTTTACAGCTTCACCGGGCAACTGGCAAGCGCAGATGGCTCTCAAAGAGATGTTTCTGACACTCGCAGGACAATAACTGGCACTGCGGTAGCAATACCGTTTCAAATAAATACACTCCAATATTATGTTCAACAATGTCATTGATTTTCCTTTTTGCACCAGTTATCTTGTTTTTTATTCTACAGGAGATATATTCTGACGACCTGACAGTAGATATATTTGGTGTTATGGTTGAGACGGCGGCTACTACACCAGTACACCGAGGGTTTTGGGTTCGATTACTACTACACAGGTACAAACATTTGTGAACATGAACATGTCTGTTTGTATTGGCCTGGGTGTGTATAATATGAATGCATTTCAAAAAAAAGTATATAAGTAGTTGTTTAGTACCCATACAGGCTTCTCGCTTAACGTGGCTTAGGTGGCGTTGTGTGAATGTCAACGGATATTTATTTATTTATTCCAGTTCTCTGCCATCGTTATCCAACGTCATCAGAAACCTAGAGGCACTTTTTACGAGAAACTTAGTGTCCATTTAACATACCAACCGTTTAGTCTAGATACCAATCCGGTGCTAAGAATCTCACTGAACACACTAAATATATCTCACGAAGACTTACACCGGTTAACGTGCAAATGAGAAGGTACAGATAATGTCAAGCAACGAGATATCGCCCAAACGAAGGGAACACCGACAAAAATACACCGTCGGGTGTCGTATTGTCCATACGGACAAATATATGGAGATGACAACGCATTTCAGGAATGTCGAGTATTTCGCTGTGGCGTTTCACTTTAAGACCTGCCTGGATTACTTGCTCGAAATCCAGCCATGCCGGTCAGAAGAATAATTGTAAACACAGAATTTAATGTGTGACATACTCGAACACAATTTGTGGTACATATGTAATTTTCTAATACCATTTTAAGTTATTTAAAACTGAATAACGTCTTAGTTTTTAACTTTGAATTGTGTGCACATAGAAAATAATAAAAAACGAAAACTTACCTACAATTGCAAAGTGATCTGCGTTGAAGCCATAATTTTGAAATAAAACTTCATTAACAATACCCAATGAAAATACAATAAGCAAGTACGGATATCAAAAACTTTGAGTTATAATGAATGTTTTCCTTTGAGAAGCCGGATATGATTCGCATTCAGACTAATTATTTTTCTATAACGTTATCTTCTATCTACTGCTATTAGCCGCAGATTATGGCCTTACAGTTTCACCGGGCAATAATCTGGCGCAGAGCTTTAACACCCTTTCACTCCCTCTCCAATTTTACTCACTTCACAGCTGGACATGTTTCCGACTTTAAACGACAATCATCCCGATACCTCAGTTTTCTCGTCCAGAAAACACCATTTAAATGTGTGTATTAATAATTATTTAATTTCTTAATTCATTAAAGTAACATAGACTTATTGTGGTTAGTAACAATATAATAACTTAAGGTATAATATAAAGGAACATTGAAAGCACATCGTCTGTATTAGTATCTGCGAGTAATTTGTATAGTTCAATAGTATTCGATTAACTGTAAATTTGACATCCTTCAAATGTACCTAAAACTGCGATGAAATCGCGTCATGAAGTCATCATCGCCGCAACGCAACAACAAAACATTCAAATCGACATTACAACAACCTTACACTACCTCTTATCTAGTTTATTGTAATCTAACCTTCGATTTTGACATAAATGGTCACAATAACCGACCTCATTCGCCAACGTGCCGAGTAAGACTGCACTTGGGTCGTCATATGCATAAAGATCGACCTTTTATATACAATATGGCTATATAGGAAAGATAACACAAAGACAAAAGACTTTGTAATTAGTAAAACAACCGCTGCTAACAGCTCATTCAATTCGAGAATTTATAATTCGATACTCTTATCGTGCCGATGACGCAAATGTAAATCTGCTTTCATCGCACTTCCGAGACGTATACATTTTTGAAGTTGGTTCGAATTATTGACTCATTATAAAACAATACTCTTATACAACCTCATACTGCCTTATACCACAGATAGACAATCTATTATATTATTCACAATTAAGGGTATTTAATATGTCCTTACGACAGGGCATATGAAGTAAGGTAACACAATGAATGAAATAATATTAATAATACAATTAAGATTGTATTTTTTTCTTTTCTAGTTTTTTTTTTCGAAAAAGTACTAGACAGTTTCTATTAATATTGTTCGTAGATAACAAAGAAATATATGCTCTTGCAAATAAATGTTTGTACTGCACAGGAATCAAACAATTGGTGTAACAACTGACTAAATGGTTAAGATTACACCTAATCGGTTTTCAATATGCAAATCGCAAATACAACGAGCCTCCCATTGTTTGCTCTGGGTATCGAACCCACGACCTTAGAATATTATCAAGGTCACTAGCACACTAAACATCGTGCCATTCTTGGAAGTATTACACAATACACAGGAAACAACGCATATAGGCAAACATTGCATATTTTAAGAGACGCATTTTTGCACTCATTAATTTAATACTCGTGGTTCAAAACTCAGCAAATTTAAACTAGGGTAATGGATATACACACTTCTTTAGGTATGTAGGTACGGTATTTTTTTACATGTACTTATTAAGGTAATATACCTAAGGATTTGTCTTGCTATGTTCCCGTATGCTTTAGCACGGATCCGTGCCAGACACAATGAACTTTTTATTGTTATGCGATTTCTCAGCATATCAGAGGTCAACGCACGGTAATTGATTTGTAGTAATTCACTAACGACTACTTTTGAACCTTACGTATTTGATCCCATAATAATTTGAAGTAACAGAGTTTTAAGTACCAAACTTTTAATAAGTAGGTAAATATCTAAAATGAAGCCATGTATACGGGTGTGAATACGAAAAATACCTTTGACAAATGACTATTGCAAAAAGTTCCATGAAGCATAACATCATCGAACAAATTTTAAGCGGTAAAGTAGAACCTAACTTTTTTTAAATAGACTATGTAAAAGTCAAGGAATACGTTCCATACAGCCGTAGAGCACATGTACCTACCTCGCGAGAGCTGGTAAATGGGACAGTATCTGCTCACTGCTCGGTCAGTTATTGTTTTTACGTGAGCACACGTACAACCCATACTAGAATATCTGGCACAACGGAATATTTTACAATGGACCATTGTAGGCGCTATCCTGTGAATCAATGCGGCCTCTATTTGCAATGGCTCTTTGACGAAGTATTTACGTCAAAATGACGCATCTTCCTTTTTGTATCAGAAATAATTAGAATCGATATGTGCTTTAAATCGATAATGTTTTTTTTTTTATTATGGAGGATATCAATAAATATATATATATATTTTTATTGATAAAAATAGATATTGATAAAAAAAATTATCTAGCCATGGTGTTTGGACTTATACAAAATATATATTAAATCTCGTTAAATCTGTTGCAGAAGATCGAACGATTAGGTAGAGAAAGCGGCGCCAAATTTAACATAATTAAGGAATGGTTACCTATCTCGGAGATTTATTTTATCATGAGTAAACCTTGCGGAACATTACATTCAACTTATAGGTTTTACTTCAAACACATTAATGGTTATCGAAGTTCTACGAGTACCTAAGTCAAGCCAATGTGAGTTAAGTTCAACAAGTTTCACTTAAAGACATATGCGATGTATCTAAAAGTTTTATCATAACATAAATCACTGATATTAAACTATATAGATCTCTAAGTGGTAATAATTACACTCCTTGCGAATAATAATTATCCCGAAGACAATTACTCATTCAAGGAACCCAAAATCTTTCAGTGAAAACAGACAACTACCGTTTGTTTTTCGGTTTATATTGTACCAATAACAGTTTTCCACCCATCAAAAGTTGTACAAGTAACGCCGCGGCCGTCGCTTACCAAAAGATAAATTACTGCCGGGATCGCTCCCTTATCCATCGTTATTAATTATCCTTTATTCTTCGAGCAATTTACGTTCCTCAAGAACCGAAAGAAATTTAATCCGCGGTCAGCAGTTCGAATGCTGGATCAAATGAGAATTACTGGTGTACTGAGAACGTCTAAAAACATTTTCATAGGATAAAATCTCGACACAATCCTCAAGATTCTTTAAGCGGCTTTTAAATCTGTTTGTCTATTCAGAAAAATAATAACTCGCCAAAAGATATAATCGGAGTTTTCATTTCCCCTTGTTCTGTTTATTAGACAGCTCACAAATTTTAACGGGTAAAGTTGGTCTCGCATTAAACTGGGCATAACAATACAGTTTGCAAATAAATTGCAATAGTTTTTGAAGCAACAACAGGATTTTTAATTTATAAATCTGAAATTTGTATGGAATACCATTGTTTCACGTTTCCTTTATATCTCTGTGTTTATAGATAAATTCCTGGATATAAATAAAGAAGGGTAGGGATATAGCGCGTTAAGGTGTTCGATTCAAACATCGCCGACCGAGGCACATATTACTCGACCCAGATGACACTATCACAGAGGCCAACGCGCCTTACACTCACACTCAGCACACTGTACATCGTACACGAACACTAGGACACCGCATCCGCCGGCGGACGCGTGATTCCCAATCCTCACAGCGTCTCACTCCGTCATATTCCTCCCTCGTCCGAGGGACGGCACTAAGTCGAGGTTCGAGCCCTAGTGGGCGCCCTTAGTGGCCGTCCTTCTTCTCCTACTTCGATAGGTACCGTAAGCGGTCTCGTGCCGCGACCGACCATCAGCGGCTGAGCTAGGCTCGCCATTTTCATCCGGTGACGTCGTTAAGGCCATCTGCGGCCAACAACAAAATCAATTCAAAAAAAAATAGCGCGTTAGATTGACGAATGTGAAAGTTATGCAACTAATACTGATTCTGCTGGTTGAAGTTTGATCTTTATAAGGAGAAATGCAGATATAAAACACTTTGAACAACATAGTTCATGACTACCGTTCATCATCATCAGCTCATTATATTATGTCCCCACGGAGGGGACATAATATAATGAGCTGATGATCCCCAGGAGCACGAGTCTACCTGTATAGGGTGTATAGGCCTTAGTCGTCCACGCGGGCCCAGTGCGGATTGAACTACTTCACGCACAAACTTTGAATTTCTTTGTAGACGTGCGCAGGTTTCCTCACGACATCTGGACTGCGGTGGTACCTACCTAGATGACTCAGTACCGAATCTACCACCTAGTAGGTTATTTATTTCTAGCTTCGCTCTCGGAAGGTGTATACACTAAGCTCAAAGCGTAAACCAGCATTAGACGTCGCAACCTACATAGCTGATCAGCAAATATAATGGGTTTGAAGGATCATTTTTATCGCAGTCCCCTTTGTTCATAGATAAATCCCTTTACGCCGCCATATTTCACGCATGAACAGCATTTTGATGAAGAAAAATGTTGTTTACAATGTCTTTTGCTGACTCGACACCTACGTTGAAGATACTGCCATTTTATGTTTTAGTACATTGCCATTTTATGATTATCCTCAAGATGAAATTGACATCACTCAAAATTCTTCCTTCGGTTATAATTTAATATCCCTATATATAGGGACATAGTTTCTCCTAAAGACGAGGCATAGGTAAGACTCGATTCTAATCCTAGCCTTAATTAAATTAGGCATCATCGGAATCTGATAAAACCGTCATGATTTGCCATGTAAACGACTGAAAAAAACAATAATCCATCCCCTAGATGAGAAATATCCCTCATCTCAGTGGAGAAAAACATACGTCTTTCTATCAGTAAGTAAACTTGCACCCATAACATTGACAACACAACTGAAGGCCACATACTAATGTTTCTATTAGCATCCTTATTTCCACCACTCCAGTTGGTAGCAATTCAGAAAAACACGTGTTCAAAAATCGCAAACTTCCTCGAGATTCGCAAACAATGTGCGCGTCGACCCGTTACGCGGGACGGGCTCTCTTTATCACGGGATCCCCAACGATACCTAATGTACACTCCCACCCGGAAGCCTTTTGTACAGCCTCTCAATGGGCACCTGCCCATGGAGCGAAGTGCTTGTTTCGCTGTCTGATCACTACATATTATCTTCATTTGGCATACAGTATGTATCTGTAGGCCCACGCACAACACTTAACAGAGGCAAATACTTTGTATGTTAAGATATTGTAATGTCTTACTTACAAACAAGGACTAAGATTTCAACCAAATGCAGTCACTAGTAAGGGGTACTTTCATTATTTAAAACGGTCTCGTCCACTCAACATTGGCTTGAATGACCATAAACACTTATAAAAAGTTTAGTATTTACTAAAATTAAGTAACAATTGAAGAAGACTAACCAGAAATACGAAGCCTAAATTCGTTAGTATAATGACACTAATACGAGTATTGTATTTATTAGCAGTTTCTGCAGGCTATAATTTACATGCTGGCTAACCCGCCTGGTCGCTGGAACCTCGTTCGCTTTTCGGCAAGATGTCTCATACGGAAACTTGCAGTTTTCATACTACCGAAAGCCTGCAGTGATTCATTATAGGCGGGCTCAAACTCAAAATATTTTTATTCAAAAAAATCTTATACAGATACTTTTGATTCGTAAATTTTTATAATTGTAATTTTATGACTCAACCACCGATTCGGAATAAGTAGGATCTTCGAGAAATGGCTGAGTTGAAAAAATATATTTCAAATACGAAAACGCCATACCCGGATCACTAATACTCCGTCGAATTTAAATTTAGAGGTAGTATTAGTAGTATTTTGAAATAACTTTTAACACGTGAACTTTTCGCACAGCATCAAAACCCATGCGCTCAACATAAAACTTGATGTTGGTTTAGCTAAAACCCCCTGTACAAATTGAATTGTAATTGAACTTCCGTTTAACCACGATAAGGCACCTACATTGCCTAGTTCAATTTATGGTATTCTAGGGCTGCCAATTGGATTGAATTAATAAAATTGTTGTAATGTTCGTGCAAATATGTTTTTTAATAGGAAATAGTGCTTGTAATACACATTCACACATTGGTATGTAATTTATACTAAGCTACAAGCTGTGTAATGATGTGTTTTACGGTATGACCCAAGGTATATGATATTCTCCCGCAGTAAAGCATAACCTAAAATCGCTTCGTTAAGTCACGCAACCAGAGGCCATCGCGCGGTAAAACGTTGCTTTATTTTTCCAAAATAAAAATATTGTCCTAAATAAAAGTAGCCTTTGTTTTTCCTTATTACATCAGCTACCTTTCAAAAAAAGTCCCATCTAAATCCATACATCCGTTTCATAAATTACCCGGAACAAACAGACCGACAAAAAATATAAAAATTGTTACTACATATACATGCCATGCTGTGCAGGAAAGCCGGCCGACTGATTGATTGACATACAATCGTTCGTCAATTATGAAAAGTAACCATTATTGTAAAATTAATTCCATTAGGGCTTTGTTCCCCGTATTGACTTCTCAATTACCATTCAAACCTTAAGGTCAAATAAGAGAAATTCGCCTATTACGTAAGCCAAACCTGAATTGGTACTTGAATAAGATGTCAGCGCAACGTATGTGTTTACGTATGTGTGCACATATTTTCTTCTCACTTATGCGCGTGTTGACTTCTCCTGATCCCCCATTTTGAAAAGGGGGGCTTCGTTAAGCCGTACCGTAACCCTACCCAAGGAACCACTCGGCTCTTGTGACGCGGACTGAATACATACGGAACCCATTGAAATGCCGACGCTCTCAGTGTCCAAGTTATATCTGAATTGTTGCGTCAACTTGTTATTCAGCACCCCCACACCGACGTCGTTGGACCAACATCCAATTATTCGATACACAACATCAACTAACTTCGGATAACTATAGTTTATAATAACTTCGTTCGAATTAACAGTAGATAGCCAATCCATTTTGAAAGTTTACAATAATGAGCTATTGATTTTGGCACCCAACGTGTTGCGTTTCCGTGCCAAAAAGGGTGCACGAAATCTGAGAAAAGAATTGGGGTTCCGGTATCGGAAAAAACACAGTTACCAACTTCCATTTTGACAATAAAAATCATTTGACAACGCCTGCGTATTAGACATTCACGATATCTAGGATGAACCACGCTGACATTGACAATACCTATTTACTCTCGACTTAACAACCAATTTCTACTTTTCGGGAAACACAAGTCGGCAATGAATTCTAAAGCTTCGAGATTCAAAGTGCTTCAGCGTAAACCTAATAGTATTGATTGTTTTGTTTTTAGCATTTTCTTTGCAGTGTTCGCGATCTTGAATAAACCTCAATACTCACGATCATCTATCACCAACATACCATCTCCCGTTCACTGTTCGTCCTTTATCAGGATATAGAAATAGTACACTGTCCCCGACACAATTTTCAAAACTAATAATGTAGTTTTAAAATTGTTGACTTACATACTATCGTTATGACTATCCATATGTCAGATACTTATTTTTTTAATTATAAGATCCTAAAGGGTTTGATACATCTAACAAAAAATGATGTGTTTTACCCGCGGCTCTGTCTGCATAGAAAAATTGTAATTATAATCTCTAATACTTATTTAATGGCTTCAATGTGAGCGACGTAACTGTTAAAGGCTAGTACCAATACAAACAAACTTACCGATACAGTGTACCCGAGTGTATTTTCTTCACGCCGTCCATTGCTGATGTGGTATGCTTCTCATGTCTAAACTTCCGACCGGTTTGTTAATGGATGCGCGGCAAATTAAAAAATAATGTCATTATGAGCTGCTCTTGATAATACTGAAGTTAACGATCGAGGTCACCTGGAACAATAAATGTAATTATTGAAAACTACATAAACAATGAAATTCAAAAGGTACTTTTTACCATCTATTTCGATGATCCATGTGGGTTCATTTCTTGGGCAATGCAAACATTTGTTGTTCTCTGTTTGTATTGGTGTCCTACATATAATCTGTTGAATTATTTACACAATTTTTTTTTATCGATCATTTAGTACATCTAGTGCATAAACTGGGGCTTGATGGCACAGAGCAATGAACATCCAATACCATTTACAATCAGTAAGTTATTTTCTCGTTTGCCTATCCATGTGATTAATTTATTTTAATCCTAAGCTATCATCACATTGAGCGATATATGAGCGTCGGTGGCTTATTGGTGTAGACTGTTTCCTTCCGAAATTATATGTACATTTATCCAACGCTCTTGTGGTGAAGTAAAAATCATGAAGAAACCTGCACACGCCTACGAAGTGATTCAAAGGTTGTGCGTAAAGTCGACCAATCCGCGCTGGGCCCGCATGGAAGACTAAGACGTATACGTAAGCTTTTGTCCCTCGGTGGAGACGTATAATGAGCTAAGATGATGATGATCCTCACATAATCATAATGCATACTGGCGAATATTAAACAAGGCATTTGCGATCTGCCAACTTGCATTCGACCAGCACTATGGTTGTGTTAAAATACAAAACGGTGAAAATTGTGAGTGAAGAAGTCTAGGTACTGAAGGGTTTCATCTTGAATGGGTGCAACTAAACAACTCCAGGAACTCAGCGAATAAGAAAAATAAATATGTGTAATTACAACAAATTGACTGGACTCCAGACAGGTACTTAAATATACAAAACAACTGAGGATTTATTTTTTTTATAAAGCACTTCATTTACTGCATCTAGAGTGCATGAAACACCCAAACAATTTGCAAGTATTTTATTTATCATTCTCAGTATAAAAAATAGTTTTTTTTAAATAATGTGATATGCATTGAGCAAGTCTGGTATTTTGTATAATAGCTGTGGCCACTTGTGACCTGTATTACCTGCAGTATTACATATTTTACCCACATATACCATAGCCTAAATTTTACTAAAATATGCTTCAGCAGTTTATGTATGGAAAAGTACCTTACATATGCACTAAATACTAGCCCTAATTTAAGCAAGGAGAAGAGTTTGTACATTGTTTATTATGAAGAAGGGAAATGTACTTCTTTGTGAATACATTGTATATTATTATTCACAATACATGTTTATTGCGGGCCTTAAGTCAAAGGGGCCTATAATTATTTTTTATTTATTGTTTTCACCAATTGTTTCTCCATCCATATTTACATTAAAATTTTTAGTAATGTATGTACACTGAGGACAAAAGATATTAAGTTTTTACTGAAAGTGGTGATTTTCTTTGGCTTGAGGTCTGCGATATATATCACACACCAAAACAACATGTTTAAGCACACATTTGTACTGGCCCAGATCAATGTTGTGGCAGCCAACTTCACCACTATATATATCAATTTGTCTGACTTTGATGTTTAATCATGCACAAGTATATAAGATATAACTTACCATTTAAATACAATAATCAAATAACAACAATAGAAAAGTATTCAACTGTTGTTTTGAACATTTAGTACTTTGGATATTTAGTCAAATTGAGGTTAATGGACATGGTAGTTAAAGAAAAATTAATATTATCAAACAATGTTCTTGGGTTTTGCTGATTAGACTATAGTGTTGAAAGGTTTGTATCAGTATTTAGTATACATAGAGCTAATCAATGTTTATTAGAGTATAAGAATGAAATAATGGATATTAGATGTGAGAACATTTTTTAACATATTCTAGTGACACTTTCTTCATATAAAATCAAACAATAGTATTTGTCTTTTGGTATTTTTCCTTTAAAACTTTAGTATGTATGCAGAAAAGAACTTAATAGCCTTATTTTTAAATAAACAAATATCTTATACTTTTATAATTATTATTGATGAGACTTATAAAAATGTGTATAAATAAACACATTTTCATTAAATTATGTCCCAGAGTATTATATGAGATTTGGAAAAAAAGCAATATAACTTAAAAAACATTGGCTTTGGGAATGAGTTCACCTTCAGCATACAGAGGGTTAAATCTATATACTCATAGTGTAAAATAAATCTAACATTCCTGCCAAAACTACATAAAATCACTGAAGTGAGCAAATCACTACACCATTGTATAGTAACATAAATGACTAACAATAGTATCCTATTCAGCTATTTTATGAATGGGGCCCATAAAGGGTCATGAAGTTTTGATGTTTTATATACATTTTTATATACATTTATGTATGACTTTAGCATTGACATCAATAGAGGAATTACAGAAACAAAAATTCATTAATATATAATTTCCTTCATATTTAATAGTTTTGGAACAATTTAATGAAATGTAAAACATTGTACACCATAAGTTATAGTAGTGATAAACGATTACAGAAAATAGTCCGGAATTTAAAAAGAATATATTTAAGAATACTATATCTAAACATTACATATCAATTAGCTATTACTTGTGAGAGTAACTTATCACTTTCTAACGTTTTTAAAAGCCCACAGTGTGTGGCAGTCTCTATTATGCTCTCAGTAAAACATAATTTAACCGCGTAATCGACACGTAAATACAACTGCAAAGAAAATCTGAAACACTCACCGAAAATGGCTACAATCTTGTAAAACGCACCGATTCAACAATCACTTCATAACGCTTACAATAATTCAGAACGTGAGATAGTTTTTTACACCAACAGTTTCCCGTATGAATGCACTTTCCAACAGCTTTTACTATTACGGCCCCTAATAGCAAGTAGTACAAACAGGCATGAAAAATACTCGTCGACTGACGTACTATACGTAGGGAGCGGTCGGAATGTAATCAGTTTCAACTATTATGTAGCTAGAACTGCAACTGATACACACTTGCACATTAATCGAGCACAAAACAACGTCACTTATTTCAATCCATGTACAAGAATCTTATCACAAATCGCCATGGAATAGTAATTTAGGCGACAACGAAGCGAAATCGTTCCTGCTCCCTTCACCGTAAATCAATCATAGACAATTATATTTTCTCAACTCACGAACTAAAACAAGCACTAGCAACAGAAATTAGTTATACAATGCCATGTATATAGCACATTGTGATGATTTTTTAAAATAAAATATTTATGCACATAATCCAAACAATATGATAAAATATGCAATAATTTGAAGTAAATAATCTTTTTCTGTTAATTATTAATAAAATTTTCTTACAGTGTATCCAAACGTATGACGTTTTATGGCTATTTCTAGAGATGTTCGTACATATTCATGACATTTTAGCTATTCGATAAAAAAAATCGATTGTAAACTTAGTCTATTCGGCTTTTTTATTTTGTAAACCATACTTAGAAATAACATATTTTTGATTTTCAAACACATGGGTAGTTTCTATAGAACCAGTACGATATTGTACGAATATAAATTAACAAAAACACATAATTTTTTAGACTATACTACAATAAATAATAATACAAGAAACTATCACAGAATTGAAGTTTTATGTAGTTCCAATTTTTTTTTGCTTTTTACTAAGAAGCAATAAGTATTCCAAATAAACATTTATATTTTACATATAATAATTAATGTAATGTAATTAATCGGTGAAGTTCTGATGATTTGAATTTTTCTTATGAATATCAATAATTCAAGTATATTAATTTAACGTCATTAAAAATATATATTTAGTAATAGTACGCGTAATGTTATAGGAAATAGGTAGCAATTTTTGTTTAAAGCTTCTTAATCTTTAATTCAAATCGAATCAACTTCGTGAGCTTAATTTTGTATTTGACATCACTCAAGTACCCATGTGTGCACATATTTTATGTATCTGTATTTGTGTGTTGTGTTGTGTGCGTGGTGATTTGTGTTAATGCTGATAGAAAGAAAAGGAATTAAATAAATCAAATATAATTTGACGATGAGACTAACATAAATGTGAAGAAACACGGTGTTTTGTGTTATCAAGTGCAAGTGAATCCGTCGGAAGGCGGTAATCGTGTACGTTTATTCGCTATTTGTGGATTCTGGATCTTGTCGATGTACCATAAACAAAAATGTCAGCGATCCCGATTTTTTGTTTCTTGCTGCATACCCATCGTTATACCTTAATTAGATCACACGAATGATATAAAATAATGTTAGACGCTTTCTCCGGCGTTGTCATCTCGGCCGAACGGCATTACTAAAGCAATAAATCGGCCATAGTAAGCGTGCGTTTTGTGTGCTCGCGCCCGTCTACACCCGACCTATCTCATTGTTTATGTATGGAGAATAAGCCAGGAATTTTTATGGGGTATCGCAGTATATTCTCGTTTTATTGAATATCAGCCTAGTTGGAGTGTTTGTGGTGACTGGTAGTGGTTATGAGGTCGCTTGGCGCGCTAAGCGTCCTCGCGACTCAAGGATTTCGGTGGTCTCTATTTATAATAATATCTTGATCATTTGCTGCAGCATAATGACATTCTTGTAATGAAGTGCCGTTCTGTGGATTTGCGGGACATGTGCCAATTATCGCAGACTTGACGAAAGCGCGCCGATACTATATGTATACAAATATTACTGTTTGGGTATGAATATCAGTATTTGATAATTCATTGACTTATTTGCTTGTTCTTGATACGATTTAATATAGGTATTTAATAAATTTATCACCTGTAAAAGTGACCAATGTAAATTATTAAGGAAAGTACAAATGTATTGAATTAACAGCTTCGTAAAACATATTTTTTAACAATACTATTTATTTAGCCTCACCATGATAATCTACAAATGCTATATATCTAAAAATGCTTACACTCAAGATTCCATATTGAGTGATGAAATATTAAATTTATTCAATAATAATTTAATGAACTATGTAAATTCTTTTATAAGAAAACAGGTGTGATCCGATATCTTAGTAGGTATTCCTATTTTGTCTTACGTGATTAACTAAGGATGTATTAAAAAAAATGATAACTAGCAACTTCTTCTAAAACAATATTAAAGCAATTGACATGGTAAATTATTAAACTAGGAATAAATTAAAACTAATTACTGTACATTGTGATTCATAAATGAAACAACATATTGTTTTGATTTTTCATATACAAACACAAAATTCTAGGAAATTGCTACAAAACTTCAATGAATACTTGAAACTATATTATCTGTGTTATTATGGAAATATAAAGTACATTATATGTACATTTTTTATTATATATATGAGAAGCTATAAACACAAAAATTGGTGTTAACCATAATATATTTTGTATTAATGAAAATGTTTACAGTGTTTTATCTTATCAAATTGTTTATATGAATTACTTTGACCATTTCTGTAGGTATTGAACAGTTATCAACTGAGACTTAATTAAAACAAATTTTTTTATTAACTTAGTTAATTGAAAACACAAAATTATGTATGTCTATTAGTCATATTCATTATAGGTAATTCATGAGTTAAATCTTATATTTTAACACAAACATTGCAAGCAGGCAATTTTACTGTGCATGTTTACAAAATCTAGTATGATTCTGCAGTACTAGTGATAGCATGAGTATTGTAATTCCTCTTCTCTTTCCCCTTAGAGGAGTTATACTTAACTGATGCGAGGGGCATGGAACTGTGCTAGACATTTTTTTTTGTTTTGTGATTACACTCCATATTAGAAATTAATAATATTACTGATGTAGACAGTCTAAGGCTCACCTGGATATCTACCTCACAAACACAATCTATTTTCTATTGTCATCTCATGATAGGCCTGAGCAATTGCAGATACAATTTGAATATGTTTACCATAATTTGCTAATATAAATTAGTCACATTTTCAGTATGGCTGAGGTCTAGGCTAAATTGTGAGACAGGCAGTTTATTTAAAATATCCATACTGTAACCTCAGATCTTAATGTTACATGTAAGTAACTATTCTAGATGTTCAAATATAGTTGCTACTTACTACCTAGGGGCTGGATTGCTAACTTACTACCTTCACTTTAAACCTCGTTGGAGTCCTTCTTCAAACAAGGTTTAAAGAGAGCCCTTTCCTCTTGATAGGCAGCGAGATGGTTTTGCCCTTAACATTGCAGTTGTCCATGAGCGGCGGTTACCGTTTTCCATCAGATGGGCCGCCTGCTCGTCTACCTAAAATAAGCCATAAAAAAAACTTAATGCAAAAAAAAACAATTTTGTGCTTTCCTTATAATTATTTATATATACAAACAGGTATATTACATTCAACATATGTAATTTTTATTTTTGACCTAATTGAGTAACAATTAATATTATTTTAGTCAACCATTGCAATAATAAGTTACCTATGGATTAATTGGATATTTTTTGTGCCTATGCAGTCAAGTTGGCGAAGGCACGCAGGGGCATGATAAAGGAGAAGGAGAAGGGTGGAGGCGCTCGCCTCAAAGACGAGCCTAACGATCCTGCTGAACCCGGTGAGTAATATAAATATCCACTGACATTCACACAGCGCCATCTAGCCCCAAATGAAGTGTGAAGCATGTATTATGGGTACTAAACAACGGATAAACATACTTATATACAAGATTTTTTTGTGAATACATACATATTATACATAGAAAACACCCAGATCATTACAAACAGACATGTTCATGCACACAAAATGCTTGTACTGCCTGGGGATTGAACCAGGAACTCTTGGTGTTGCAGTTGATGTCTCAACCACAACACCAAATGGGTCATCAATTATATATTAAGCCTTTCGTAGATGCGCCTGAAACTTAAGTAAAATTACTTTAGTATAAATATTGTGATTCTCTCTGAATTGGAAAAGAAAATGAAAATATGTTAGGAAATATAATAAAAATGTCTGTTACGGCCGTTTCGACCTCTTTTGACATTTGAGTTTAATGTTTTCTTCTTTTATATTGATTGTTTTTGTGTTTTTTTTATATGTCACTTTCTACTTCTTCTTATAATACAAACTACAACAAACATCTGCTTAATTTTTATATCTTTGTTCGCAACTATGTAAACAATGGCCAACCAGATCTACTAGTAACTTAGCTTCCCAGACTAAGTAGCCAATGGATGTTGTCATGGATTCTGTCCTTGATGAGGCCTTCATTCAACAGTTTAAAACTGTAATAAGAATGAATACACACCCTTCATCATACATTATGAATATTATTTCTATTTCAACACCATAAAAGTTACTTTGACAACTATACATAGTTTCTATGCAAATGATGGGATGTTAGTCATTATTAATGCTATGTTTGTGGTTTTCCAATTAAAATGTAGTCATTATCACAGTTTTCCATGATGCATGCAAAACAAAGTGTTGTGTTATATATATAGTTGACAGTTTACGCACATAAAAGGTTTTATTTTAGAAATAATATACAATAACGAAGTGAGGGATTTACTTAAGAAAATATAATATCGAGTAGTAAAGTAACAATAGTGCGTCATATAAAATTACTTTCCCGCCAAAATTGTTGACATTAACTAAGTAAAATAAAAAAAAGCAAACAAACAAAATCTTACCCGATTTCTCAGTAGAAATAACATTGACGGTGAAAGCCAAGAGCCAGTACCGGCCATGCATGTAATCAATTCCAACTCATTTATTGTTATTGCCAATATAAGGAGATCGAGACAATACTAGAATGAGTAATCACTAGATTTTTATTAAAAACAAACGTCAAAAAATGTTATTTTATCTATAAATAAAAAAAATGTCTGTTTCTAAATATGGGAATAACCGTTTAATTCAATGATATAAATATAAATATATAAAATTATTAATATTCACTGACATTCACACATCGCCATCTAGCCCCAAGTTAAGCGTGACGCCTGTATTATGGGTACTAAACAACGGATAAACATACTTATAAACATTTTTTTTTAAATATGATATGCATGAATTATTAGCTGTTACCCGCGGTATAAGCTGTTCCCACAATAAACAGTTGCGCGAAGCTACCGCGTCGGGAACTGCATAATATTACTTTATTTTATTAAAATAAATAGTAATTTTCTAAAATACAAGAAGCCTATGTTTTTCCTTATTACATCAGCAACCTGTCAAAAAAGTGCCGTCCAAATCGGTCCCGCCGTTTCAGAGATTAACCGGAACAATTTTAAAAATTGTTATTTTGGCGTATGTACCGTATGTATATTGATATACATGAAGAAAAAATTGTTTTTTCAATATTACAAACAGACACACCGATTTCATTTATATGATAAAATTGTTGTTGGCAAGCGTAGTGTGGGATACTCTCCAGCCCATGAACCGATGTCTTGCGAAAGATCGCTGGTAGAGCCTGGATGAGAAAAGCGGAGGAGAGAAGTCAGATACTTGGAGACCACAGAATGTAGGAGACCAATGTCCTGCAGTCGACTGCGATAGGTCGAAGCTAAGAAAGAGTTTCTAATATAAAATCCCAAATTATCAATGTTTACCGTGAGAAACTGCTTTAGCAATGCAAATATCGGAACTATTGCATATTAATTTTGTGCAAAAGTATCATCATCTATCCCTATTATTTCATCTTACTAAATGTGGAAGAATTGGTCATTATTTTCACTTTCTGCTTTTATAATACGAAATCCTCGAAAATCTTTTATGCTAACGTAAAAAAGATGCACATAACGCTATGGTGCCTACCTCCTAAAAACTTCCGTAAATGTTTTAACCAACCGGCCTATAAAAATATCCATTCATTAAAATTATATAACTATACCTAGTTTCTTAATTATTATGCGATTTATTTTTTGTAAAAAAAATACATTATCTCAAAGCATCAATAAACACGCAATACCTCCCCAAGTTTATGCGGATTCACGGTCGTTACCCGCCAAGTGAGGAAAAAGGTTTTTGACTTCTATTCTTTTTTAATAATAATTTCCTTTTGCTATTTATAAAATTGATGATACGACAACGCCATCGGCGGCGAACCGGTTTCTATCTAGTCCAGTATTTTTGTATCATTCGCACTTTGAGTGAAAGACCGTACGTAAATATCGATGCGTTTGTTAGTAATTTTAGGCTCACGTTTTTTTAAAACGGGCGTGGGTTTTGTCGATGCTCCAATCCGCTTAGAATTTGGACAGGTCATGTTTTTTTTGCCCATGTGAGGATTGGACGAATTTGTCTTTGCTATAATGGTGGAATTGAATGTTTTTTGTCTACCTAATGTCTTGTTTGTGGGTATCGTTACTCGGGTTATAGGCCGTAATGCGCACGCGCATATACGTAAATATTGAGTTAATTAGACCGGTAGACATAAGTTTGTATTAAAAAGACATGCTGTTCTGATACCAGTAAGTTATTTTTGTAGCTTATTAGGAAAAATCGTAGAGTCCGCGTCTTATCAATTCGTCGGTTCAGTCTGCATAAAGCGAAACATAAATGTTTGACTATTAAGTTTTAGCTAATCTTCCAGCATCCTGTATATTATAATAGCGCTTGGTACCTATATATATATTTGTTTTGTTTGGACAAAATAACAACGTTACATAATGTCTAACCAATTTACTGCGGGTTGCTTAATTTCCTTTCCTTAGAAGCGTTTGAATTTGATACTGATATTTTCGAACAAATGTCTTTTTATTTATAACAATAAATTTCGGTTCCACTTTCTCTTCTGCCTTAATTTTATATATCAAAAACTTAGTTAAATGATAATAAGAATACGTAAATTTAGTTATTATAACTTATAATCAGTGACTTAGTAAAAGTTGATCTGGAGTCTAAACGATGGTAACCAATGAACTTAAAGAATATCAAATACCTGCGTATACATCTTTAAGACATCACATACATTATGATAAATGTTAAATATGTACTCTAGTCATTGATTGCTTTACTACGTTAATAGCATTCATATTATTAATACGTAATGTATTATTAATTACCTATCGTAATAATTCACTATAAGAACATGACGTACATTATGTAATAAAATATGTTATGCAATGTTTATTATTTAAGGATATTTATACTAAATTAAGTCAATTTCATTAAAAATATTGAACAAAATATGAGTATAATACAATTTGTATTATTTAATGAGTAACGTAATCTTCAAAAATCAATTAAAATATAGAATGTAATTCACTAAAACTATTCTAACCCTTTAACCGCCGCGCTGACGGATATATCCAACGGAAACAATAGATTTTCTATTGTGTCTGGAATCCCGGCGGTTAAAAGGTTAAGGACTTTTCTGGTAGCCACTGATAGCCTTCATTGATTCAAAGGGCAGGTGGCCTTAAACCCTTCGACCGCTAGGATTGCAGACACAATGGAAAAAGCTATTGTAGTGACGCTTTAAGGCGTCTCTGGTGATCAAAGAGTTAAAGGAGAAAGGAGAAGGATTTGTGTACAAACATACAGAATGCCTGACAATATATAATTCAGGTACATAACTTCTCGCTCAGCAT